>JACJUY010016290.1:0-13947 GCA_014220935.1 Platorchestia sp. MABIK | reverse complement strand
CCTCCCCGCATCCCTCTCCCCACCTCCCCGCATCCCTCTCCCACCTCCCCACCTCCCCCGCCTCCCGCCCCAACAACCACCACGCAGGTCCTCAAGACGTTGCGTCGCCCCTCGGCTTTGCCAACTCGATTTCTGAAGCCTGGACTGTGCGGCGCGCCTGCAAAGTGTCCCCGACCTCAGCACCCTCAAGCAACACCAACCTACCAACAGATGTTCTCAAACTCAACGTAGACGACAAATAGCCCCTTCCTCACTCGTAAAAGTAACTTGGCAAATGTATTTTATTTATTCAAGATCGTGGGAGCTGAGGTTTTGTTTTGCGGAGCGTTGCAGGAAGGTCGGCGGTGTTCCGGAGAACCGAATCTTGATGACTCCTTGCAAGGAGGTTCAATACTGCCGAACCCCTCATTGTTTAGACCAATTTGTGCAAAACCCGTTCTCAGGTGGACGACCTGACGAATACCTAACAACGCTCCCATCTCATTTCCAGCCAGATCAATATTCAATCAAACATCTCGCGGCTTAGCTAATGAAGACTTTCTTCAGACGTTTCCAAAAACCTTCTCTGATCTCGATGAGTAGTGAACCATGTGGTTCTCTGAAGACGAATAGCTATTTTTCTTCAGACTCTGAGTTGAGTTTCCTTTGCTTTGTGAGTGCATCATGTTCATCAGTCGATATTGACAGTTTGGGACAAGCTTGTTAGTTTGCTCATACACAGATTGTTGGAGCAGCGCCGCCTCGGACAGCTTATGAAGGATCCAAACTAATTCTCGTCTCAGAGTTACACTGAACGAGGGTCTCTTCCCTCGAGGATTCTAAGCCATGTTTAGTTGAGGGCCAACAACTATAGCATGATATTTTTAACCCTCTTTTGAAGTTTCCGATTTCATTGCAGCGTACCTGTGAAGCAGCAGAACAACGGATGAAATGTATAAATTTCGTTCCAATATGCAGCATTGCTGTGAATATGAACAAAACTCTAGCTTGAGTTCTTGCGAATAAATAACGAGCCGAAGCAGCTGAATTTGGCACATTAAATTTATCTGCACTGCATAAACGAGATTCGTGCTTGCCTGCCCTTAATTATAAATGTGGCCGCTTTTGTTTGTTTCATCATGCCACTGTGTCACTAAGTTTTTATCACAACTAAATGTTCGGATGAGCCTAAACTTACAAAATTCAGTAGATTGCTGCTGGAACATAAGAAAACTAAAGTCAGTAGGTTCAACATCAAGTCGTAGGTCACGATCAAAAAACGCTCAACAGCGAAACTGGTCGTTTAAATTTCGACGCACTAAACTGCTTGCCTAACGCGCCGCATTCAAAACAGCGACATTTTGCATTCACGCGCATTGCAGACGCATTCAAAACAGCGACATTTTGCATTCACGCACATTTCAGACTCAGTAAGCGTCACACATTGCAGTCGAACGATAATTCTAACGGTAAGATATTCTTGAAGTTTGTGCAAGCATCTTTCATCATACGGAGTTATTGCGATATAACATTTTACGAGAGTTTGTCATGCTGCGACTCACAAACATCAAGGAAAATTTTCGCTTGAGATAGGAAAAATTTGAGATTCAATTTCTGCTGTAAAAAATGAATTATAATTTTAAATAATCATATTATTAGGATTATGATAAATTTGTTAAAATTTGTTCTTTAGTATCACCGCATGTCTTTGAGTTCTGTCTCTGTCACGGTCTCTGTCCCAGCTGCACTGCCACGCAACAGTCTCTTGGTCTGGTTCAAATACCTATTTTAAGAATAATATATTCTATAATTTATTACATAAGCTGCTTGACCTAGCAAATCACGAGGGGTTCAATAGTAAGATCAGAAGATTAGGTGAAAGTTATGTAAACACTGTGCAGATTTTAGCAATGCAATTTTTAAATAATTCAAAATACAAAACTACTCTCAAAATATTGACTAAGTGACGTTATGGGTGCTAAAGACATGCATGCACTCGGTAAGTACAATTTTTAGGACATTTTCTCCCATGAATTTGGTACTTAAGACATGGACACACTCGGTGAGTACAATTTGATGAAGTGTGTCTCCCTTTTATTGGTTACTTGAGACATGGATACACTCGGTAAGTACTATTCATTGAAGCGTATCTCTCACACTCTGATTAATTGTGTACTTGAGACATGTATACACTCGGATCAATTGGGTACTCAAAACATGGATGCGCTCGGTAAGTACAAGTTTTTGGCCCCAGAGAGATGAGCATTAATATTCATGGGCGGCATGATCTCTGAGAAGACGACATTGCAGGCAGGCCGGATGGCTTAGGCGCTTCGGGGTCGCGTGCGGCCATGTAGTGGCATCTCATAAGCGACTTATCAAGCTCCTCAAACGACATTCTTGTCCTCAGTAATGCAATAAGAGCAAAGGCGCCCTTCGATCCGGCCTGGCGCGCTTGCCTCCTTCAAAGTGGAGCAATCACAAAAATTTGCTGCACTTCGATCGCCTTGCGCTGCCGATGCCTTGCGAGCGATCGTTTGGGTCTCTGTTGGTTGCAGAGGCGCTCGGTCACTCTGACTAGCTGGACACTGGCTCCTTAACTTGACATGCCTGTTGGTGGGTTAACGTGAATAGGTATCCGTTAATACTAATCCATGATAATAGGTTTTAGTATGAACGGGTACCTATGACATACCTATTGGAGGGTTAGTGTGAACAGGTGTGCGTTAATACTAATACATGAATACAGGTATCAGTGTGAATAGGTATGCACAAATGCATCCCTATTCAGATTTAAAATCCCGAAATAGGTACTGATGAATGGGATAAATGAGGTGCCTATTATTACACAACCTCCGATTGACGTACGTATTTGTTAATTTTATCCATTCAGTGCTAATTTAAATGCAACCAAGCAGCGAAATGATTGCTGTTTGCTTTGCTGATTCATGTAGAGTTATTTACAAAAAGTTTGCCCGTATAGAACTGAAATTCAGCACAATAGTCAAACATTATCTAATTTTATCTGAAGAGTTTGAACGATTACAAAAGATTTCTCTGAGCATTTGAAGTAAAGTGGATAATTTGGTACTACAGAGCACAACTGAACAAAAGAATTCGTTTTGAAATCAAAGTTGCTGATGATACAGTCGTGCTAACTCAACTACCATATTTGCTCTGCAGCCGCACCAAAGTGTGAAGGTAAGCACTGCAGCTGCACCAAAGTGTGAAGGTAAGCACTGCAGCTGCACCAAAGTGTGAAGGTAAGCACTGCAGCAGCACCAAAGTGTGAAGGTAAGCACTGCAGCAGCACCAAAGTGTGAAGGTAAGCACTGCAGCTGCACCAAAGTGTGAAGGTAAGCACTGCAGCTGCACCAAAGTGTGAAGGTAAGCACTGCAGCCGAACCAAAGTGTGAAGGTAAGCACTGCAGCCGTACCAAAGTGTGAAGGTAAGCACTGCAGCTGCACCAAAGTGTGAAGGTAAGCACTGCAGCTGCACCAAAGTGTGAAGGTAAGCACTGCAGCCGCACTAAAGTGTGAAGGTAAGCACTGCAGCTGCACCAAAGTGTGAAGGTAAGCACTGCAGCCGCACCAAAGTGTGAAGGTAAGCACTGCAGCTGCACCAAAGTGTGAAGGTAAGCACTGCAGCCGCACCAAAGTGTGAAGGTAAGCACTGCAGCTGCACCAAAGTGTGAAGGTAAGCACTGCAGCTGCACCAAAGTGTGAAGGTAAGCACTGCAGCTGCACCAAAGTGTGAAGGTAAGAATATCCTCTAGCCTCAGAAGCCTGCTAAATATTTTTTATGTTTTGTTTCCCGTATTTCGCTCGTTTCTTACCTTCAATTACTTTTTCTTTCGACATGAAATTTGTTTCTGACTACGGCCCTCGATGATGTCTCTTCCATGTAGATTTTTTTGGCACATGTAAACACTGAAAATCATTGTCAATAAGCTCACAGCCACACACTTATGTGTGAAATTTTTGCTGTGAAAGTTGTCACATGAATTACTGAGATTAAACGATTTGCATATATAACAGTACATGAAAAATCAACTAATTAGTCCATTTTTCTGCTCATGTATTAGTTTTTGTTTTCAGTATCGTTACTGAAACATGCCTTATGGCGTACCTATGCTAACTTTGTTCAAACGGCGCATTATTGGAGGAAGAGACTTGCATTTCGCATTTCTTATGGAACTCGCTGCGCTACAAAACTTCGCATTTCTCTGTAAAAGAAAACCGAAAAGAGTTAAATATGTTAATTTAAGGTAGAAAAGGTAATAAAAGACTATAAAAAATAATACGCTCGCATCACCCATAGAATTATCGCGACACGCATTAGAGATGATGTGATGATGCGAGCAATTGTCAAGTGGAACAGTTTAATTTAGGGAAGAAAAAGTAATGGAAGTATGGGAAAAGATAAACATAACAAAAGGGTAGAAAAAATAATACACTCGCCAGAGAATTAACGCGAAACACATTAGGGCAGAAGTGATCACGCGAGCAAGTGTCAAGTGGAAGTGAGGGCAATTTTTAAAGTTGGTCTCAGCACTCAGGAGGCGCGAGAGGCCACTTAGAGCGGCCTCGATTATTCAGCAGACGCTCGGGGAAAAGAATGCAGCCGCACTTGATTATTAATTATGGAAAGTTCTGATTGCAGCAGCGAGTGAAGCCTATGCAGGCACATAGGGGAGGGGGGTGAGAGAGGTGGAAGTGAGGGCCGAGAGGGTTGGGCTCAAACGAGGGGAACCAGAGAGCGCCAATGCACTAAGAAGAGGCGCAAGCTAACTAAAGGATTCAGGATATGTCGTGCGGTAGGTTGTAAAAATCGTGAAAAAAGCGACCTTTGGCGTGTCTGAGCAGAACCTGACAAATGACATATTGCACTGAAATTTATTCAAACGATGTAATGAAGATTCTAAATGAATTATTTAGAACATTTTAAGCTTTTCGACCATCCAAGTTCACCTTTCTTTTTTTCTGGTCACAAACTTCCACCACTGAACTAAGATCGTAGCAGCATTCGGGTAATGAATGACTGGTTGAATTTCCATCGCAGTATAAAAATGCGCTTCTAACCCTCAGGATGTCGAGGATAACACAAGGTTAGAACAATCATCTTTATAAATATAAGCCGCAACACCGGCATCGCTGACTCTGCAGGAGCGGGGCGATGTGGAGCTGATACTCTGAGGGTGACGTAGTCTCTCTAATGAAGTTAAGCTCGTAAGCAGACCCAAACATTGTCATAAAACACGGGCCTGCTCGTAAAGCTCCTCGTGCTCGCGTCGCCGTGACGACTGCGTCGCAAACCGCGTCAGAGCACGGCCGAACGAGCGCTTTGAAAGAAAAACTGTTTATTTCCAATAATGATGATGCAAGAACAATAATCCTTCATGAGCCAAAACAAAGTTTCAACAACCATCATTGGTCTTTAAAATGTTTTACAAATAGATGCTTGTGATCAGGCCGAATCTTCCCGCCAGATGAAGAAAAAAAAAGTTTATTTCCAATAAAGATGATACAAGAATCATCATCTTTCAAGATCTAATGCAACGTTTCAAAAACCATCATTGGTTTTTAAAATGTTTAACAAATAGATGTTTGGTTGTTGTTGACTAGTCAGATGAAAAAATAAGAATAAAAAAAGCAGTTTAATAAAGATGATACAAGAAGCATCATTGATTTTTAAATGTCTTTGCAAATAGATCATAAGTTGATATTGACTAGTCAGATGAAAGAAAAAGAAAAAATGAAAACAAATTATTTCCAATAAAGATTGTCTAAGAACCATTGTTCATTTTTTGAAATGTTTTTACATGTAGATATTTTGTAGATATTGACTCATCAGATGAAAGAAAAACAGTTTATTTCCAATCAAGATGAACAAAAACCGTCATTGGTTTTTAAAATGCAAATAAATACTTAGTTGATTTTGGCTCGTTCCTACACGAGGTGTCCCTTTGAAGTGCATCACGATGCTTATTTTGCACCGGATTGTTCTTGCGTGTAGGTACGGCGTTAAATGATCAAAGGGAATAAATATTGTTATTTTACTAAATATTGTTATTTTACTAGATACTCTCACGTGAAAGGCTGCTGGTTTTCTGTTGTGCTGAGGTTACTGGAAACATAGGAAATGTAAGTTTACCATACTCGCTACCCTCTGAAGTTAGCTGATAATATAGTTAGTGATGGTCAGCTAGAGTCCATACTAAATACAAAGGTCTTACGCTCAAAAATATCCTCCTTCCAAATACCATGCTCTTGCAGAACGATGAATGTTTCCTGTCGTAAACAGAATACATGGCGACAATGTAACTCATTGCTTAAAAAAACAAATTCAACATGAGCTCCAAAGGGCGCAAGGTCCGCTTTGATATCCATGAAGCAACTCGCCGATTGTTTGTCGGACAGATTTTTGACTCAATGAACATAAACAAAAAGACGAAGAAGACAATTATGCTTTGAAATTATTAATTTCGAAGTTCTGTTAACTACGTACCGTCCGAGTGAATTTTTTAATCCACTACTACTATATGGTGGCTCTTATTTGTATCTTTTCTATGTATATCATATTTGTGCCTAGGAGAGTTTTCTTTTTGTAATTTACAGCCGAGTGGCAGTTTCTTCCTCATTCTAATCTAAGTGAATGCAAGTGCTAGTCTAGTAGCTGCTCCAAAAATGGCAACTGAACGAAAAATTCGATCGGTTAAAGTTGAATTCATGTTTTTATGACTACCAAGTTTCACGTACCAGCGGGTAATCAATGTTAAATTTACGAGGTCCAAAATACGTAAGAAATAGAATAACCAATCTCATCATTTACACAAAACAACCAAGTACGAAAGGAAAGATTGTCAGCGCGGGTAAAGAAGGCAACCGGTAAAAATACAAGCATGCAGAAAGAACCCAGAGATTCTAATTAACAAACCTGACACCGAGGAATTTTTTGTGACGAACTTAATTACTAGGAGCATTGATTTTATTCAATAAAATTGATGCTTAAGCAAATGACTTGGGCAGAGCTTGCTAGAGCCGATATATTTCGAGCAAAGAAGCACAGCAGCAGAGTAATGGCTGTGTCTCACCCTGTTCCCTCGTTACAAAGGCAGGCGTAAATACCAAGTTTTTGTCGCAAGTCTCTGACGTCATTCTATAAAAAATACTTATTTTCGATAAACTTCATTACAGGGCAAAAATGATCAGAATTCAACAAACGGTTTTCTTCACATTCTTCACTAACGTGAGACCGAAGTTTCTTGCTGTTTTGTTCCAGTTCTTAACGCGATGATCATACCTACCGTGATGAGAGAGTTAACTCCTTATATTAAACAGAGCTTCAGAGAGTAACACGCTGTTTCTTTAGGTAAAACAGAACGGAGCTCATGCGACGCTTCTTTTGTTGCTAAGCAGGATCAATCAAGACGCTAAAATTGTGGGATAAACAGAAAAATTTGGAGCCGTTCACAAAAGAGCTCACCACGATGTGCCCCTAAGAGGCTTTTGAAACAAAGAATGGAGATGAAAACAATGAGGAGGCATCGGTAAGTCTCGGGGGCCGTGGCTGGTGCGCTGTAGATAATGTCGTGTGTGTGTGTGTGTGTGTGGGTGTGTGTGGGTGTGTATGTGGGTGTGTTAGTGTATGTGTGTGTGAGTCAAAACTGTCTCTTTGAGCCATTAGGGGTCGGGGGAAATAGCGTGAGGTTGAGTTAGGTTTAGGCTGGGATATACCAGGTTACTTAACATCGAATGGGGTTTATTTACATCAACAAAAAATTGATATTCGCTGTAAAAACTAAGGGTAAAGTTGAGAATTATGTCAGTAAAGTTTTCACCATGTCATGGTTTGGAATTATGAGATGAAATTATGGCTTTGAATAATGTTAAGTAGAAATATTCGATATTGACAGCAGCACAATAATTGAACAGCTTTTGTAAAAAAATGTGCAAATCGGTGCTTGAATTTTGAAAATTAACAGTATTTTACGCTAAACATTTTATTAGGAATAGACACAATTAGCAGTAATAATTTGCCCCTAGCGCTGAAAAATGATTTTGATTTCCAATTTGATCAATTGGAATAGAAATAGCAGCAACTCAATAGAAATAGAAATACACCTAACAATTTAGCCCTAAAGCGGAGAGCCCTAAGGCCTAACGATAGTCAAACAATTTCGATTTCAACATTCATAAAAATAACTACACCAATTCAGCTTTAAACCGAAAAACAAGCGATAAAAAAAAAATTCGAATTCCAATTTGATTAATAAGAATAAAAAACAGTAATTTATTATAAATAGAAATAACAGGAACATTTTAGCCCTGAAAGAGAGAGCTAGCGATGATGAAATCATTTCAATTTCCCAATATGGTCAATAGGAATAGAAACAACAGCAACAATTCAGCTCTAGAGACCAGATCTGGCACCACCTCGCATCAGCATCAGAGCGCCGCAGCTATAATGTCCTGCGATTACTTTACTTGACTACGTCCAGACAATTTACTGTAAAGCGCAGAGCGAGCGATGAAAAAATAATTGTAATATCCCATTATAATCAGTAAGAACAGAAACAACAGTTCCTCAATAATAATAATAATAATAGAAATTCCAGCAAAAATTCAGCCCTAAGACCAGATCTAGCACCATCAGGGCGCCGCAGCGCGCGTCCAGCGGAGCGGATGCGGATCAGACGCGACTGCCGCGTCCGGACACAAAATAATGCGGACAGACGCGGTCTTCTTCTCAGGTCCTCATTTTGGGGAGTAAAACATGGAAAGAGGAAAGAGGATTAGCGGCTGCGTCATTATCTGCCAGAGCTGATGACCGACCTTTTTGGTAGTGTTGCAGGGCTGGTAGTGCTGGTAGTGGTGCAGGGATGGTAGTGCTGGTAGTGCTGCAGGGCTGGTAGTTCTGGTAGTGCTGCAGGGCTGGTAGTGCTGGTAGTGCTGCAGGGCTGGTAGTGCTGCAGGGCTGATGGTGCTGCAGGGCTGGTAGCGCTGGTAGTGCTGCAGGGCCGGTAGTGTTGCAGGGCTGGTAGTGCTGGTAGTGCTGCAGGGCTGGTAGTGCTGCAGGGCTGGTAGTGTTGCAGGGCTGGTAGTGCTGCAGAGCTCATCGTCTGCAATAACTAACTTCGTTAGTAGTGGGATAGTTAACTAACATTAAATATCTCCTTTTTGCCTGATTGGTTGCACACATTTCCGTGTAATTTTTTTTCTTCACACTTATGACGCTGCCACCGCATCACTGACACAACAACTCACACCTCTGCCCACATCAACACGACGCTGCGCATAAAACATGCCTGCTTGAATTTGGAAAATCTGGGGTGGGAAGTTTCCCTTTGCTTCTCCTGACCTCTCCTTCACTGACCACGACGTGGTAAATACGGGAGAGTAACTCCACCGCCTCTCTTCAACTATGAAGATAGTAATAATAATAGCATAGTAATATTGCGATAGCAACGAATGTGATGTAGCTTGAATCAGGGGTCTAACAATAAAAAATTACTAGCCTCCTGGGCTTTTGAGATCTCAATGATAACATTGATAATTATCGTACACGTGCAAAATCGGATATATTTAATTATACACACACAATTTTGCTTAGTGTGAGTAAAAAATAATGCTTTACGTTCACTGAGTGTCATGTGCTGAGCCTAGAAATTTCATGAATCTCTCACGGTTTAAAATTCCTAATCCTCGAGTCAGATGCAGCCACGGGACCTGAGGTCGGATGCGAGAAATGAAATGATAGCGTCAAGTTCACTTGCCTGAGGCGGTTGTAACGGAGAGTCTGTAAGCTTTGATACATGTTTATTCCCTCGTTTGGTTATTATGTTGTTCATTGTAAGGTGGTGTAGATCATTTCAGGATGATGGTAATTTTAACTTAATCATCGTCCAAAAGTATCATGTACAGTATGTTGACTTCGATCCTTAATGATAAGGCGAGTGATATTACATGGTACGGAAAGTGATATTATTTCTTTCCTATTGACTTTTCAAACTCTACTGTCTAGTGTTATATGATTCACCTTCTCGCCTCACCCGGGATTCAATACAATGTAACAATTCTCAATTCTCTTATACACCACCATATAACTTTCAACTAATTCACTAATTCACCACCATATATCTCTCAACTAATTCACTAATTCATCCCCATTTAACTCTCAAATAATTCACTAATTCACCACCATATATCTCTCAACTAATTCACTAACTCACCACCATATTATACGCATCTAATCCACTAATTCACCACCTTAAAACTCTCATGTAAGTCCCTAATTCACTACCATATATCTCTCAACTAATTCACTAATTCATCACCATTTAATTCTCAACTAACTCACCAATTCACCAACGTACTTTACTCAGTTACCAACTCCCTCTTCTCTCCCACCTCTATCCCAAAACTCATCGCTATTGCAAACGAAGATTGTGAAATACTGAGATGCTCATAAAGCTACTTCTGCATCTACAGAAATAATTCTAAATTACACACCACGATTTTGAAGAAGCTTTTGGTTTCAGCTTCAGTGTTGCAGACGAACGCGAGATCGAGCGTGTAACTCTTGGTTTTGGTCTTTATGCCATGTGCTTCCACGTGCTACTCCCGTAGATGTAAAACAGGAAAAAATTAAAAATATAAACAGAGTGCTCAATACATCAATGTTTCTTTAGTGAAACGAACCTTGTAGTCAGGAGTGGTGTGTGTTTCGATCGGCTGTAACCAGATCTGTGACTGGAACATTTCGTAATATCATGACCTATTCTTTTCTGAACTCACCACCGAGACTAGCCTCATCCCAACCCCTCCCTGAAGTTATCTCTCAGTCTCAAGTCGCGTCACAAAAATCCAAAAAATCGCGCTAAAGAAGCCTTGAATATTCATCAGCTTCTTCACTTTGGGCCAAACTTAAAAACGCCCAATCAGTGAAACAATAAGAAATGGATTAAAATCCCTTGATCTGCCTCAGCACTCGTTCAGTTTTATGGAAAAGAAAATATTTTGGCGAGCAGCGTCCAGGAGGGGCTTATGGAGTCCGTGCGAGCTCTGCGGGCCACCAGCAAGCGATAAGAAATGGTAGGAAATGCAGCAAAATTAAATAAGCATTAATGACAGAATAGACATTCTGTGACCTATCGTAACAATGAATGAAACAGCAGTTGTAAAGTAAGCCTACAGATAACTTTCTATTAGTATAAAACAGATATTGTTCTACCCAGTATCCTCTTGCGGCAGAAATTTTGCGAGACAAGAACGTCGTCCTTGGAAGACGACCTCAATTTTTCCTCCAAGCTTAAATTTTTTTCGTCCAATCACCCCATCTGCCAGCAAGGTGCCGGTAATATTTTATTCGTTCCCGAAGTGTTTCTCACAAATAAAAAGTTCACCTGAGGTTAGATCTCATTCTTTAAATGTTCATAAAGTCCCCAGCAAACTTTAGCTACTAATGCATCTCTCCAAGACGCTCAGGAGCGTTGTCCCCACAGCAAAAATCCAAATCAACAATCAGCGCAGAAAGACAGCGGCGGTGTTACAGACATCTTTACCAGCGCTCAAGTTTCCCATGGAGTGGAAGATGAAATGAACCTGGCTTGACTTTTCAAATAAATTTTGATCCTCTATGTTACCGGCGAAAACAAAAATGAATGCAATTTTTGCTGAACAATCGATTGCGATGGAATGCTTCACTTTATTATATTTTTGAAGTTTGAGGGCATTTTTGGTTTGAAAAATCCTATATCTTAGTGAAATGAGATTATAATCAGGGGAAATTGCCAACACTTTTTGGGAAACAGATGCAGCAAACATTTACAGAGAAACAAATCTAACGTACTCGTTTCTTTACCAAAACCAAAGTTATAAATCAAAAATTTGCCTCAAAATCACCAAATTTATGCCACACGTTTTCCATTACATACTCCATTACCACATGCTATTATAATAATACTTATAGGGATATTCTTGGAGAATCTTATAGTTAAAATAAAAAGAAGACAACGCTTCTGCATAATGATCACGACTACGGACTATGTACCAGCCACCATGAACGAAGGTTTTTTGCTCTGTCAAAGGGATGAAATTATTATCTCTGGTGGGGCAGTCAGCCAGAGTTAGCATCAGACGTGCCCATGGCGCTGCCGGGAACAGATGCTTATGGTGGACGATATTAGTCCGCCGCCATAGAGCAGTGGACGTGATCGAGGAATTAGAAGAGTCACTCGATATCAAGGCAGATACACTTCGAAAGTGAAATAATTTTTCTCGGTTAAGTGGATTCAGTTTGAATGTTAGACTGTAAAATTCTCTAAAATTCTCAGTCTCTAAAATTTACTCGATTATTAAAATTTACTCGATTATTATGAACAGTAATAAGGAAAAAAATTCGATTACGTTTGCAACGAACTGCCGGAAAATTATCTTCCAAAATGTGGAAACGACCCAATTTTCCTTTAAAGATATGAATATCTATCGCACACCTCCCAGCCGGTACAATAGGATACGCCTATGAACGAGCAATCGGATATGGTAGTCCCACAGATATGCCGCAAGTGCACTTAAAATAGTATTTCAAAGTAAGCGAAAATATACCCGCCAATCGCCGAAGGAAAAACGTTTTCCGTGCAAAAAACCGCCTTTTTAAGGTCCATGAATAATAGTATTGCAGGTATGCCGTAAGTACGCTAAAAATGGCATTTCAACGTAAGCGAAAATATATCCGCCAGCCAGCGAAGGAAAACCGTTCTTCATACAAAAAAACGCTGGTCCAAGGAAAAGGAGTTTAGAATATGGGCTGTCGAGCAGACATGTGTCCCAGCACCCACAGCCTCACAGAGAAAAGCGAGTCCGTTGATTATCCTGGGAGCTAATTAGGGTCTCGAGGCCGATCGTCTGCCTAATTATTCTCATTAGAGCAAAGCCTCGTCAGGGGCCGCAGAAATCAAGAAAACTTCCACTGGAACAGTTCACAAGTCCGTCGACCAACTCAAAAACCCCCGCACTCGAACTGCTCTGGAAGCGAGCATTAGATATGCGTGGGATTGCTTCGATTCGGAAAAACCGTTCGGCAAATTCGCAGGATAGTTACAACCATGGCAGACAGAGCTCACAGCAACAAGCGATAGCTTCAAGTCAAAGTCTTTTCTTTGTGAGATAGCAAGCAGCAAATACTGATGGCGATCCCAAATAATTCAATTCCAGGACTCCAGTAACCTTTTTCCAATTTGAAATTTTCCAGTAGAAACCATTCTCCATTAACAATTTTCCAGTAAAAAATTTGTCAGTATGACCTATTTTCTATTTTCAATTTGCCACTTCCCGTAGAAAATGGTTCATTGTCAGAAAATTCAGCTCTTGAAATTCACGGTGGCCGCACAGACTGCGTGGCGCCTTCGAAATGATAAGAATTTTTTTGGCAGAAACAATTTATTTACAAAACAGCAGGAGCATCCAAATTTGGGAATCAGTGCTCAGAGTTTTAGGATTTATTTGGTGTTAAAATTACACCAGATTTGATAAACTAGCGCTGGTGATCTGTGCTCATCAATAACTACGCTGCTGTACCGCTGTCTAACACGATGCTTTATTTTCCTTACTTGAGGTGTTAGAAAATTTTGTTCGGAACCGTAGTTCGTATATGCTCAAACATCTTGTACTTGCACACACATATGTCACAATAATCATAAACTCTCGCACATGCATCGCAATACTCCTACACTCACACACACATACTCCTACACAGTTACACACACATCACAATACCCACACACACACACACACCACAATACTCACACACACATACCGCATTGGCACAGTGCGGCCTGCACACACACCACAATACCCCCACACACACCACAATACCCACACAGACACACCCCAATACCCCCACACACAAGCACGGCATCAGCGCAGTGCGGCACACACACACCACAATACCCACACACACACCACAAT
>JACJUY010016289.1:0-13948 GCA_014220935.1 Platorchestia sp. MABIK | reverse complement strand
TGTAGATTATGTTTAATTGTGTAGTCTGTGTGATGGTGTGTAGATTATGTCTGAGTGTGTAGGTGGTGTGATGGTGTGTAGATTATGTCTGAGTGTGTAGGCTGTGTGATGGTGTGTAGATTATGTCTGAGTGTGTAGACTGTGTGATGGTGTGTAGATTATGTCTGAGTGTGTAGGTGGTGTGGTGGCGTGTAGATTATGTCTGAGTGTGTAGGTTGTGTGGTGTTGTGTAGATGTCTGAGTGTGTAGGCTGTGTGATGGTGTGTAGACGTCTGAGTGTGTAGGCTGTGTGATGGTGTGTAGACGTCTGAGTGTGTAGATGTCTGAGTGTGTAGGCTGTGTGATGGTGTGTAGATGTCTGAGTGTGTAGGTTGTGTGGTGGTGTGTAGATGTCTGAGTGTGTAGGCTGTGTGATGGTGTGTAGATGTCTGAGTGTGTAGGCTGTGTGATGGTGTGTAGATGTCTGAGTGTGTAGGTTGTGTGGTGGTGTATACGTAATATGGTGCTGTATGGGTTGTGTGGAGGTGTGTGCTGGTGTGTGATCAGTCCCATATGCATATAAATACTTTACAAATGTGAAATTACTTTTTTAACTTGTTAACATATAAAATGTTTTTCATACCATTTTAATACAGTGAATAGACTACATTTAATTGTTTATGTTACCATCGTTTAAGTTTTTTATATTAAGACAATATCTCTAAACGTTGTATTTTACATGTTTTACACTTTTATTATTTATGAAATGTATATTGAACGAGAGTTTAATTTTGTCATTTATGATCATTAATTATTTTATTATGATCTATAAGTATTATTTATTTTTTGTGGATGTTATACTGAATTAAACAGAAATGTCAATTGTTAGAAGTAGATAATTCTTTGTAGATTTACTATAGGAAAAAAAATATCTTTTTGAGGAACTTTTTGATTTGTCATAAAAACTTGTTGCTTTTGGAGACTTGGTTTGGAGTTTATGCATTCATATTTCATCACAATTTTTTTTTGTGTATTCATTTTCTTCACAAATTCATTTTTCTTCACATATTCATTTTCTTCACATGTTCATTTTTCTTTGTGTATTCATTTTTTTCTATGTGTTCAATTTTCATTACAAATTCATTTTTCTTTATGTGCTCATCTTTTCTTCACGCATTCATGCTGCCATTCACCCATTCATTGACCCATTTTCTTGTATTTATTCTTGAATGAATTGATTCAATTTTTTAATATTTCACAATTTCATTCATATTCATGCAATTTCATCCCATTTTATACACACATTCACGAGCGCAGCCTGCCTGTAGTTACACGATTTAAATTTTAGCATTTTTCAATAATTCAGTAAATGAATTTTAATTTTAATTAGGCCCTCTTGTTTTCTGTGACATGCTTAAATTATTTAAGTTAAGTTACTGTCACTCAAAATTTGTTCTATTTTGAATTCAGTTTTTTTCAACCACTCTAACTTTATTTTATCTTTTAAAAAACTCAAGTTATTTGTCTTGAATAATTAGAAGTAAAAAGTTCAGTTCAGTTTTCTTTTTTCTCTTACACTAAATTTATCTAACTTTTTTTAAACGTAAGTTATTTGTCTTAAATAATCATAAGTTTGGAAAAATTTAAAAATACAATGAAATTCTGTATACTGAAATTCATTTTCTTTTTCTTTCAAGCAAAGGTTGTTTGTAGTTAAATTAGTGTCCCGTTTTTTACCCCTGAAAAGTTTTTCAAGTTTAAGTTCACTAAACCCCTTTTTGTTCTGTTGAAAATTTTTCCTTTATTTTGAATTCCCTGAACCTTTCCTAGCATTCTAAGTTTATTACAACTCAAATTCAAATGCACTACATTTTTCCGTCTCAAAAAAGTTCTTTTGTTTCTAATTCACTATCTCTATCACTCTCAATTTATTCCAAATCAAATTAAGATGCACCACATTTTTCGGTCTCAAAAAAGTTATTTTGCTTCTAATTCACTACACAGCTTTTTTTCCTGCTACAAAAAGTTGTTTCATTTAAAGTTCAACCTCACTTTTTTCTGTTTCACAATAACATTTTTTTGTAATATTCACTTGATCTCCATCTTGTCTTCCCCACTCCCNAAAAGGTGCGTTAGTAACGGTCACCCGAAAAACTGAGTGCTAATTTTTGTTATATTCTTCAATGAAGCACAAACGGTTTCAGGAGTACGGTTATGTTCCTCAAAACCTCCCCACCTTCTTAAAACCGTGCGAATACTTACATAATAAGTACATGGTACACACATATTTTAATGCACGTAAAAACTACTTCTTAGTACATAATTTATTGTGCTCAAAATAACATGATTTATAATAAATATCATATTGCGATCATAATTTAAATCGTCTATTTAATACATAGTAAACAAATCGTAATCTAAATGAGTTATTACCTTGTAATTACTTTAGTGTTTTACAGCAAGGAACAATTTACGGACTATGATAGTGCGCAATGTACAATTAGGATGATAATTAATAGTTTTGGGACTACAAAAATGTAAAAAATATTATAGGTAATTTATAACATTAGGCCTATAACGCTATAGAGTAAGGAAAATAGGTAACAACTTTGGTAGTGTACTAGCGTACACTGGGAACGATATAAATAGGTTCTCATAGGACCAATAGTTTGCAGTTAATCTGATTAAATTAATGTTACAAATTAATTTTCTTTCCGTACTCTTCGAAAAAATTTCCCTATATTTCAGTTGACATGGATGTGTTATCTATTTTATATGTATATTATTAATCCCTTAAATTTCTTTGTTGTGTGATAAATTCGCGGGCAGTTCGCAAGATTCTTGTAGAAATGATAATTCACTTCAAATATTCGTTTCAGTCAGTAATCATGTATTTTATTTTTTAATATTATTCTACTATTATATTGTCTATCATTATATATAAAATTTGTATTTAAAATTGTATAACAACAGAAGACAATTAAATTATGCCTAAACGGAAGGGGAAATTACATAAATGTGCTGATAAATGAAGATGTTCTTTTTCGACTAAGTTCTAAATGCCGTTCTTGCATTTCTCTCTACAGCGCGATCGATACATTAACATTAGAGATACTGTGTCACTCATCAAAAGAAAGCTTCATTGCCATTCGGGTATGCTTTTTGCGCAAGGAAATTTCAATTTCAACACCACAGTGGGATGGTAGTTAAGCCTGTGAGCGTAAAAACAAGTAATTCCGATGTTGCGGTAGCCATGGCATCTCAATGTGTCGAGTGTTGCCGTGTGGCTTGGCACCAAAGTGTGTCAGTGTACCACAAAAGTGTGTCAGTGTACCACAAAAGTGTGGCTGTGTACCACAAAGCCGCAGAGTGTGTCGAGTGTTGCTGCTCAGCTTGGCACAAAACCGTGGCCACGTATCACAAAGCCAGAGACTCTTGGTCTAGCACCAAGCAAAGAGTGCGCGATGTGTTCCTTTGGGTGTGGCTCATGTTTCTGGCTTTGGTAGCCGTAGAAGAAGTGCAAAAGTCCGTAAAAAGTGATGGTGAAGGCAGGATAGATGTCGAAGAACAAAGGGTGGAGTTCGTCAATAATGATGAGCTTGGAGTGGAGAGCGCGAGTGTGAAGTATAGTGGAAAGGCTCCTGTTGAAAGAGTTGCGCCAGTTGTTCCTGTTGAAAGAGTTACGCCAGTTGTCGTTCCTGTTGAAGCGTTTACGAAAGGGAAGGCTTCTGTTGAAGAGTTTACGCCAGTTGTCGTTCCTGTTGATCCGGAGACCAGGATTAAAGTTGAAGACGCCACCGAGAGGGTCCGATTCGAAGAACTCGGTCGAAGTGCGCAAAAGACTTCAGCTTTCACGATTCTTGAGGAAGACGAGGACGAGGAAGACGATGACCAAGAAGAGAAGGAGAGACAATGGAGGGCGGCCAATGGAGGCCTCACACGGTTTGCTGCGTTAGACAATCTCGCTATGAGGACAGAATCGATAGAAAAAGAGGATATCCATGACGGTGAAACTTTGGAGAAACTAAGTGACTCCAAAGGTGAGGTGTTGTGGCAGACTTTGGTGGCCAAGTACGCAAGTGACGATAAACTTGATGCCGATGCTGACAAAGAAACTGAAGCGTTCCACAACGATGAATCTCCCCAACGCATGGAGTCGCATGGAACTGATCAATCTTCTATGTCGGAAAAGGAGTTCAATGAAGCAGTTGGGAAAAGGTTGGAAGAAATACTTGCTCTTGATGAGGGTGATTTTGGAAACGAAAAAGTGTCATTTCCCTTGCCTGAGAACACTTTGGAAAGTCCAAGTGGTTTGAAAGTGCAGAAGAGAGAAGCTTCTAAACCGGCTTTGTCTTCTCCAAAAGTACCTTTAAAGAAGAATTTGGAAGATGCATTAGAGATACTGGTGATTGAAGCAGACTGTTTCAAAATTGAGACCATTGACGATTCTTACGACGATATTCAATCAATTGTCACTAAGGTGCCTAAAGTTTCGCTTGAAGATAGCGAAGAGACTTTCAATATTGAGTTGAGGCGAAATAGCAAGCCTGAACTTCGAAATTTACGGATTGAAACCCTCGATGAGTCTGACGCAGAAGCTGTTCTGGAGCGAGAGGAGTGCAAACCAACTGTCCCCGCCAAAGTCGAACTTCCGAAGGACGACACTGAAAACCCATTTGGAAGTCCACCGAAAAATTATCATTTGGAAGACGAGTTGGTCGTGTCAGATTTTGGGAGGGTCCCAAAAGTGGTTTTGACGGCTCCGGTTCCTGAAACTATCGAAGAAGAAGAACACGAAGAAGAATGCGAAGAAGCCGAGACCCAAGCGGAAGTTGAGTTCAAAAACGAAGTAGACTCTGAAGAAGATAGCGGTGAGGAGGTAGCTGTTGTAGCTGACTTTTCTTTCAAGTTGAGGCCTGAAGAGAAAGATACGCTTTCTTTCGGCATTAAAGAAGAGACGACTTCGAGGGCTACTAGTCCTGACATGACCGATGAGAAATCTCGTTCGTTGATGGGAGAGGACAAAGATGTTGATGGACCCAAAGACGTTGATGGACCCAAAGATGTTGATGGACCCAATGATGTTGATGGACTCAATGATTTTGATGGACCCAAAGACGTTGATGTACCCAAAGATGTTGATGGACCCAATGATGTTGATGGACTCAATGATTTTGATGGACCCAAAGACGTTGATGTACCCAAAGATGTTGATGGACCCAAAGATGTTGATGGACTCAAAGATGTTGATGGACCCAAAGATGTTTATGGACGCACAGATGTTGATAGATTCACAGATGTTGATGGACCCAAAGATGTTGAAGACGTGGCATACGCCATGTCGCAAGTGGAAGTTGCCTCATATGAAGATGAAGTTACAAGTCATCATGATGAAGAGCCTGAGATCGGAATCCCACCTTCTGTAATTTTCGACGTCGGCACAATTTTGAGCGAAGGCGTCAGTGTAGACTCTGTTTTGATTCTCCCGAGCTCCAGTGTCGTCGAACTTACGCCCACGACGGAAATTCTTGAAGAGGGAATGAAAGAGACGCTCACTCCTGAAGGTGCTGTGGCTGCTGGAAACCTCGTGTCGGTGCCACCTTTTGACAGCGAAATTCCTGCTCTGACGGAATCATTTGATTTCTCTACTCCTGAAGGTGCTGTGGTGTCCGCTGGAAACCTCGTGTCGGTGCCACCTTTTGATAGCGAAATTCCTGCTCTGAAGGAATCATTTGATTTATCTGATAGTATTCCAGAAGGGAACCTGTTCGCCATGCCCACGTTTGAAAGCACGACGATTGGTTCTGGTGATGAGGAAATTTGCATCGAGGATAAGGCTCAGGAAGATGTACAGATTAATCGTATGCGAACTTTGGACGAAGAAATTGGCGGTGTTGCGATCCGAGCTGCAGAGGTAGATGAAAAAATAACAGTCGAAGAAGAAGAAGAAAAGGATAAGGAAGGAGAAAACGATATAGAAGTGAAACTTACGCAAGATGAAACAGGGGATGAAGTCGAAGAACTTGTGATTGAGTCAAGAGAAAAAAGTGTCCAAGAGTTTGCTGAAAATGAAGTAGTTAAACTTGATGACGAAAGTCAAGATTATGATAATACTGAAGAGTTGCAGAAAGAAAGCGATAAAATTACTATTGATGACGAAATTCAGAATTATAATGCCGAAGGATTAATGGAAGCAGAACGAATCCCCATGATAGATGAAGAAGTTATTGCGAATGAAAACGAGAATGACGATAGATTGGACGTCGGTAATGACGTTAACAATGCCGTTAAAGATCCACTAACGCATGAGGTAGCCGCAGAAACGGAAGCAGATGCAGTGGGTGAGATGGAACTTGAAGAGGATAGAAATATTAACGAAGATGAAAGCGCAGAAGACTTGAAGTTTGGGTTGGGCTTGAAGGAAGCTAACTTACAAGTCGATGACCTGATTCATAAAGATGATGAAGGTACGACCTCACAGACGCCTGAAGTTCAATTATCGCAGGAAGAAGGGAACACTCACCAAGTGGGCAAAACTGGCGTCACTGATGAGGGTAGGGATGTGAAAGAAGAATGTGATGACGAAGTAAACTTTTGGGGCATCATTCGCGGGTCCGATGATGAGAATGATGCCAGTGTTTCACCTGGTAATCATGAAGTATCATTTGAAGATGATAAGGTTGTAGTAACCTCGAGTCAAGCCGACGTTGAGGATGAAAAGATATTCGAAATCGTAACTGAAATTGAGACCGAAAAAATGGCTTCTCAAGAAGACGATGCCACAGAACTCGATACCGAAAAAATGACATCTCGATTATTGCAAGACTATGCCACAGAACTCTATACTGAAAAAATGGCTTCTCGAGTATGGGAAGACGATGCAGCTCATATTTCTGACAAGGAAGAAAGTCCACACGAAGACTTACCTGATAACGACCTCCCTGTCAAGTCCACGGTAACTGTGAAAAGCATGGAGACGTTGGGTCAACCCGCAAAGATCATCGGGAGAACAACGTTCTTTGCTCAAGAGGGTGAGGATTCAGGGGACGAATTGGACTTGAAAGGCAATGAATTTTACGAAGATGAAACTTCGGGGTCCATGTTGAACACGACTGGAAACCTCTTCAGCGATACTATAGTTGATGAAACTTTCAACATCATCCTCGACAAAGAAGCGTCTCTGGAAGCCGATGAGAGTTCTTCTAGTATCAAGAAAGGCATCCTCGACACTACGGTATACGATCTAGATTCTACTTGCGATTCGAAGGACGTTTTCGAGAGCAATGGAGATGCCGTTGATAATCGGGAACCTGTCCCTGATGATCTGGACGAGAATACGTCCATCGGAGCCATCATCGCCTCTCATATGCGCCAGCAAGAAGATTTACCTGACCACTTGTCCGAAATCCGAGACCTCTTGTCATCCAGAGACGACCGTAAAGAATCTCTTAACCGGCGATCTTCGGAAGACTTGACCAACGACGAAGACTCTGACTTAGAGCAATTACGCCTCATGTCTGCAGGGCTGACGGAGGAAGAAGAGGCTGAGCTTGCTGAGCTCGCGGAAATCGACAAACAAAAGTCGGACGCCGAGTTTAAAGAGTTCATGCGGTTGCCGCCTGCTCTGACTCAACAGGAGCTCGAAGAGCTGGCCGTGATCCAAGAAGAGAAAGAGAGCGCTCAAGCCACTAGAGAGGCCGAAAGAAAAGAGCTTGAGAAATTCCTGAGCATGCCTGTGGGGCTCACAGAAAGAGAGCAGCAGGAGTTGGCGGACTTGCTAGCTGAGGAATCGGACGAACATGAAATTTCCGCGGCTACGGAAGACAGACTTGCAGAGTTTCTGGCCGCTGCCCGAGCTGAGAGCGGGTACCGGGATGATGAGTACGATGATGATGACGACGATGATGAGGCACTTGAGAGATACATGCATCTGCCTGACCGCCTCACTGAAGACGAGGAAATGATGCTCAGAGAAGGCACTGACGGTGAGGTCGACGTATTGAAAGACGAAGAGAACCGAGAGAGAATTCGACGCCAGTATCTTGCTGAGCTTGAAGAAGACGAGGATATGGTTCTCTTGGACGAGTATGAGTTTACTGAACAGTATGGGTCGGATTTCGAGTACGATGAGGACTACGATTACGAGGACGAGGTGGGTTATTTAGAAGAAGCCAAGCTTGCTGAGTCTAAATCTGAGAAACCTGTGGCTCCTCCCAGGAAGGCTAAAACAGCGGCAGCTGGAGGGTCTACTGGCTCCAAAAGCCAAAGTGTAAAACCTACGTCTACTTCCACTGCCGCATCTACTTCTAATACTGCCGCATCCACTTCTAAGGCCGCTGAACAGGCCAAGGCTACGAGCGAGAGCAAGAGTGACTCGCAGAAGAAGTTTTTTCGTTTAGGCGCACTTGGAATCAAAAAGAAAAAAAAGGGGAGTGATGAAAAGGAGTCGGATTTTCGCTTCGCTAATTATAAAAGCGTTCGAAAAAAATCGGAAGACAGCGGCTACAGCAGCGTCAACAGCACGCCTCTACTGGACCATAAACTGCTTTTTGGGTCTCAATTTAACTCGGGAAATATTTCTGAAGAAAGGCTTCTCAGTGTCAGTATCGAAGGGGGTTTTAATGTTGGAAAAACGTCAATTTCTGATTGCAATGATCGTGAAGATTTTAATTCTGTGATTGATAAGAAAGAGCAATTTAACAAGGAAGAGCAATGCAATAATCGCGAAGGAGTTTTAATTTCTGTGTTTGATAAGGAAAAGCGGAACATTGATAGTGGCAAAGATTATATTTCTGTGTTTGATAAGAAAGAGCACGGAGTGGATAATGTAAATATGACTGCGTCTGGAGAAGATACCGAAATTTTAATTCGGAAACACGGTAAAGAAAAAAACGCAGGGAAAAACTACCGACATTTCTTAACCGAAAGCTACGAACAAAATGACTTTCATTTTAGCTGCGAAACAGCTAGCGGAGAAACGACCTCTTTTCATGACAATGCTGAGGAAGTTTCACCCCTAAAATGCGGCGATCTTTGTCTCAAAATCGCGGCCAAAACACCGAAGAAGAAAAGAAGACCCAGCGTCAAAAGCCTTGTTGAAAAATTCACTAAAGCTGAAGAGCGAAGAAATCGCAGCCTTCACAAAACATCCGGCCGCAGTGAAGGCCGAAATTTCAGCGGATTTTCTGAGTCGCGTTCTGCTGAATTTGGAGGTGGATGCGTGCGCTGGAATCAGCTGAATCGTATCCCCGATATCATTTCTGGATCGCCCAGTGACTCTTATCGTGTCCAAGAGACCAATCGTATCCAGGATAAAGGAATCATTTATGGGTCTGTTACTGACTCTAATCGTGTCCAGGATACGGGAATCATTTCTGGATCAGTGACTGACTTCAGAGAACTCCATAATGATTCGATACTGGATTCATGCGATAGTGGAGCGATTTTAAATAATGTATTCCCGATGCGGTTGGAAACTGAAAAACCAGAAATCATGGAGAGCGGCAGTGAAAACGAACTGCGAAACGGAAAATTGATATCGAACTTTTACGATGACTGTTGCGAAATGCAAACAAAAAGCGACGTGGAAAAAGAGAATAAAGTTCAAAATAACGTTAAACTTGTGCTTAAAAACCATGTAAAAGAGGATGGAACCATCGTAAAACGAAATAAGTGCATGCGAAATAAGGTTGGTTGCGAAAATAGCAACAACGAATTCGAAAATACGCTCGAAAACCGTCGAGGGTGCGATGGTGAGTGATGAGTTATGTATTGGTGTTGTGTTGTGTACGTAACGTTGTGTGTGTACGTGTTGAGTTAAACATTGGTGTATGGTGTTGTAGTTGTGTACGTAACGTTATGTGTACGTAACGTTGTGTATGTACGTAATGAGTTATATATTGGTGTGTGGTGTTGTGGCTGTGTCGTGTTCGTAACGTTGTGTGTACGTAACGTTCCATGTGTGTACGTGATGAGTTAAATATATTGGTGTGCAGTGTTATGGCTGTGTACTTATGAGCTTTAGTGTACGTAATGTTGTGTGTACGTGTACGAGTGAGTGTGTGTACGTTCATATTTAATACGTGATGGAAGCGTGTATATTGGAGTGTATTTGTTCCGTGTGGCTTATATTTTGTTGCGGTTGCCGTGTAAAAAATTATTTGGATTTAGATTTTTTTAAATATCTGCTACATTTAGATAGTTTAGTTAATTTGGAAATCTGTTTACATTTTTACTTCTTCTTATTTAAAGATCTGTTTTATTTCAAATGTTTGCTCACATTTAGATATCTGCTGGATAATATTCGGATATCTGTTTAAATGAAAGTTGAACATTTGTTTTCCTTTCAGTGTGGAAGTTGTTGAAGTTTGGAAATTATTTGTTTGTTCATGCAAACTGTTTAAGTTTGGAAATTGTTCATGTTTAAAAGTTGTTAAAGTTTGGAAATTGTTAAAGTTTGTATATTGTTAAAGTTTGCAAATTGTTCAAGTAAATATATTGGTTTTCACTTGTGCTCTACATTCGATTTCTTTTGTGATATTTGATCATTTGCCTCCGGTTGTGTTGCAATTTGGCCTTCGCTATATAGCCTGGCCTGCGCCTTCTCCAGGTGTTTTGTGTGATGCTGCACGGCCGACTTGTGTGGAGTTGGTGTGTGTGTGTGTCCTGTGTAGGGACATTTTTCTGAGGCACCATTTCTAGGCAGGATCTTTTCGTGATGACTATTCCTGGGGATGTCCATTTCTTCATAACCATTTCTGGTGAAGGGCATTTCTTGGCAACCTTTTTTGAAGATGACCATTTCTCGATTACTATTTCTGGAGATTACCATTTCTTAATAACCATTTCTAGAGAGGGCCATTTCTTGATGACCATTTCTAGAGAGGGCCATTTCTTGATGACCATTTCTGCGGGAGGAATATTTCTACTAAATTTCAAGGCATTGAAATCGACAAATTTTCCATCAACAATTACGCAGCTGAAATATCAACCTAATGCAACATCGGCAATCAAAACCTACGAAATATTGTGCAATTTTTGTTTGTATCATTTTTTTAGTATTAATATTAGGGTTATAATTTAGTATTATTATTGGGATTATTATTTAGAATTATTGATAGGATAATTATTTAGTATTATTATTAGGATTATTATGTCGTATCATTGTTAGGATTATTAAGTAGTATTATTGTTAGGATTATTTTTTAGTATTATTGTAGTATTAACAATACTATTTAGTATTGTTATTATTCGGGTTGTTATTTAGTATTATTAGTATTGTTTTTTAGTATCATTATTTAATATCAATATTATTAGTATGAAACAATGTACTTTTTGCATCATTTTTATTTTATTTGATTATGGATGTATACATTTCATATTTAAATTTAACATATTTTTCCATTGTTTACGTGGATGTTTGTGTGTGTCTGTGTGTGCGTGTGCGCGCGTGTGTGTGCAAATCTGTTGTTAAAGCATTGATGCAAAAATTCACCACTTGCAAAATTTCCATTCGCTTCTATGTTTGCTCTATGTACGCGACACGTGAGATCATTTCCTCCTGGATGTTGTTCTTCCAAACATTCTGCTGCATGTGCGGCAAATGTTGTTGTTGTTCTTGTGCTTGTTGTACCTGCGGTTGTTGTTTTTTTGTTGTTGTACTTGTTGTTCTTGTGCTTGTTGTACCTGCGGTTGTTTTTTTTTGTTGTGTTAGAAGCGCTCGCCTTACATGTGAGGAAAGTCGAGGGTTCGAGACCTCTCATTGAGAGCCCGGTGTTTCTCTTCATTGGGAAAAGGAAGAAATTAGCTCTAATTGGTGCACCGAGCAAAAGAATTTTAAATAAGATAAAAATGCTTTCTTAGGCAAGTTAAAGTCTTTTTGCGCGCATTGAAAGCAATAGAAACTTTTTTCTGCTCATCTGAAAGAACATTTTGTTCAATTGTTGAGGAGCGCTTTTTGATGTGTTTGTGCGTGTGTGTGTGTACGTTGATGGTGTGTGTGTGTGTACGTTGATGGTGTGTGTGTGTGTGTGTACGTTGATGGTGGTGTATGTACGTTGGTGACTTTGTTGACCATTTACTTGGTTCTTTAGTTAATGGAAGATTTGACTCGTAAAAAGGCTTTGCTGATGACAAAACTGGCGCGTTCTTCTGATTTTTTTTCGTATCTGTCTGGTGAACAGTTTGCATGTTTGATAGTTTTTAACTTTTCTAATGGAAAGCTGGCGTGTTTGAATGCAAACTTTATTCTTGTTTGTTGGAGTATTTTCTTGTAAATTTAAAACCGGCGTGTTTGAATACGAACTTTATTCTGGTTTTTATTACATTTTGTATGTTTAAAACTGAAAAACTGAACTGCAATGTTTCTCACACAAATTGGGGAAAAAATTAAAGTCTTTCAGGCGCTAAAATACGTTTACAATTTTTACTTTATGCGTTATTATTTTAATTAATACCTATTTCTAATGATCCTTAGTTAACACCCACAACACTATCGTTATTAAATCCGTTGAAAGGGATTATGATTATAAACATTCAAAGTAGTAATTTCCATGATTTCTACGAAAATTAGTTTTTAATCGAAATCACTTGGTTAATTTTACACACTTTGAGCTGAAATATTTTCAACATATTCTATAGATATTTCATTGTGTCATGTGCTATATAAATATATGTTTGTATAATTTATATATATTTATAAACGTGGTGGCAAACACTTTATTGAATAAATTTATTTAAATATATAAGTTTATTCATAAAAACACTTATTCATTTATTATTCATTCATTTCATCTAAAAAACACTAGAAACACCAACTTATAAAACACTAAGGTGGGGACTGCTGAAGATCCGGTGTGCATTTATATGCATATTTTTAAATGTATGCGACTATAATTCCTGGTATTTAGATCATATTTTGTATTTACGTTTGCATTTTTTGTAATTAGAGAAACATGACCACTGGCATTTAAATCATATTTCGTATGTGCATGTGTATTTCTATAATTAGAGAAATGTAATAACTGGTATTTAAATCATATTTCCTATTTACGTGTGTATTTCAATAATTAGAGCAACGTAATAACTGACATTTAGATCACATTTCGTACTTGCATTATTTTATCCTTCTACATTAGGTCTGTACAAATTTGAGCGAAATTCATCGAATCTGCGCCCTCATCTTGTTGCTTAACGTTTCTTACCTAAAATTATAAAGACAAAATCATGAGTCTTTCTAACCGTAATTCTACTTTTTAAAAAACTAAAGCTGGATTACCGTTTTTTAAATTAGCAATGTTTTTTTTTGTTATTTTAATTTTTCAAATTTTGTGTTTTTAATTTCAGTTCGTTTACATGTTTCATTTTTTTCCGTTAATTTCTCATGCGTTGTATGTATATTTATTTTCTGATCATAGTTTAGTTTTATGGCCACCATTTCTATTATATTGTATACTTTTATCATATATTTTCATGCCTACATTTTGTTTTCAGCTTATATAATTCATTTCTATGTATCTATACACTTATGTGTGTTTTATGTAGTTCACGCCTATGTATATCGATGCCCATATATTTATGCCTCTATATTTATAATTTTTTACCTGTTTTATGTGTTATATGCCTATAGGTTTGTGTCTTATATTTATACATCTTAAGCCTACGTATTATTTTTAAACTTATATGAATATGTTTGTATATTTGTATATTTTATGCCTGTATTTTTGTATGTATACCAATGTACATGTATATGCTTTTATATTTTTATATATATGTCTGTTTTAAATTATTTTTATTGATTATTAGTTACACATTTTCAATGTGGCGAAAATAAGTTTCAAATGAACGATCCTCACTTTTCTTCTATAACTTTCATTCGTGTGTAAATTTTATACATATTTAAACCCCATTTTAACTAGACTTAATATACATATTTAAACCCCATTTTAACTAGACTTAATATACATATTTA
>JACJUY010016288.1:0-10337 GCA_014220935.1 Platorchestia sp. MABIK | reverse complement strand
GTGGTTGTAAAGCTGGGGTTATTTTGGACGTGGTTGTAAAGCTGGGGTTATTTTAAACGTGGTTGTAAAGCTGGGGTTATTGTGGACGTGGTTGTAAAGCTGGGGTTATTGTGGACGTGATTGTAAAACTGTGGGAAAAATTTGGTTCAAATTTTTACTTATTCAGTAATTTTTTGTGAAGTTATGCAAGTAACCTGCTAGGAAATTTTCATTGAACTCTGCGTTTGTAAGATGGAAGCGATATATGAGACGTTGCCATGATTGTCATTTGACTTGAAACCGAAGTAACTGTATTAATTTTTCTTTTCCTGGAAAGAGCACCACACCGCTATGCATGAAGGCATCTCTGGGAAGAGCCCAAGTCCCTGCTTTTTACCAGATTATTGTTCGGGCTGGATTTTTCAGGCGGACACAACTATTGTATCTATGGGAATTGGCACTCCCAAGGGGAAAATGTGTGAGGGCCCGAGCTGAGAGTTAGGTAGGCCTTCTTTTTGTTGAAATAAACTGTTTTTTTTTGCTATGTACAGGACCACCTTTTTCGGTTCACTGCTGTCCTGTTTTTTAGCACCTACTACTTTCTTCTTCAACTTTTATCTTGTTTCATGAACTTCCTTCTCAACTTACTGTTTCTATGCCCCATATGCATAGAATCCGCATTCCCTTATCTCTATACATAATGGTTCCTTTCTTTCTTCGAAACGCTCTTTTTTTGTAGCGGTTAGGGAGGCTCAAACTAACATAATCTAATTTGTTCTGGCTGAATTTTACAAAATATTTTGTGTTGTTGTCGTGGTGCAGAGAGCGACGTAACTTTCCCGAAGTGGACTTGGCTTCGCCACTATTTATTAATGTTTCGGTGATGCTTCTCATTCAATTCGAGTGCGAAATAGCTCTAAGGTGTCGTATTTCAGGTCCGATTTTTTCCAAAAACATACTAGCTCGAGGCATTCTCACTTGGTTGCAAAACTGAAGCGAAAGTAAGATACGTATCGTCGTCATGTCGTTTAACTTACGCTATGAGCTGTACCTCTACGACTTGGTAAATTGTTTAAAAGTTATGCTCCAGCTGCTAGAAAAGATCGCGCTGCCTCTCCAGTAAGCAGACACTCTATATCCTCAGAATTCGATGCGGCAAAATCACTTTCAGTTCGAATTAAAAGGATCTCATCACCCAAGCTGCTCCAGAATCTCCTTCAGTTTTAATCAGAAGGACCTCAACACCCAAGCTGCTCCAGAATCTCCTTCAGTTTCAATCAGAAGGACCTCAACACTCAAGCTGCTCCACAATCTCCTTCAGTTTCAATCAGAAAGACCTCAACACCCAAGCTGCTCCAGAATCTCCTTCAGTTTCAATCAGAAGGACCTCAACACCCACGCTGCGGCAAAAACGTGCGCAGTTTTGAACTCGGCTGATAATCCTTCCCTCGTCATGCCTGAAGCTGGAAAACGGCTTCCTCGGTGAGTTAGATTAGCCTTTTTTGTCAGGAACTTGAAAACGAAGAACACAGCACGTAGTGAAATCATTCTAATTTTATTTCCGTCTTCACTTTTATAGATTAGGTATGTAAAGAAGGAAATAAAATTAGAATGATTTCACTACGTGCTGTGTTTCGTTTTCAAGTTCCTGATGAACATCCGTCTGAAGAATTATGAATTTCCTGAGCCTTTTTTGTATAATGAAATAATGTTTTCTGTTTTGTTAAGTTTTTTTTGAATCACTGCTGTCCTATTTTTCAGCACCTCCTAGTTTCTTCACATTTTATTTCATTTTCTAACTTTCCTTCTCAACTTACTCTTCCTATGCGTAGGGGATTTTGTGCGGGAATACACCTTGTGCATAGATTCCACGTTCTCTTAACTCTATACAACTGTAAATTGTGCCTTCACCCTTCTTCTCTTTGAACATCTTTGTTATGGTAAAGGCAGCTGATAACTTGAAATCAATCATTTGTAGCATGTAATACCTCTGAAGGAATTAAAGCAATTGCATGTCTCGGAATTAGTACAAGTACTTCCAGGCAAAACAGGGGTGTCCCGAGTTGCGGGTTAGGTAGGCTTTCCTGTTGTTTAAATAGAGTAGTTTATTTTTTGTTACGAACCATCTTTTTATGGTTCACTGCTCTCGTACTAACCGACTTGATGTGTCTGTGTTCCTAGGATCTTGGGCTGGAACACACGAACTGCATTGATTCCCTGCGTCCTTATTCTCTTTGAACACCCTTACTGATGTAAGAAGACTGAAACTAGCTTATAATCAATCATTCTCAGATGCGTTGACTTGATAATGACTCCCCTCAGGGGGATACAACTGCTGTATCTATGGAAATTAGCACTCCCAGGGGGACCAAGTGAGGGCCCGAGCTAAATGTTAGGTAGGTTTCCTTTTTGTTGCAATAGAATAGGTTTTTTTTTTTGTTACGAACCATCTTTTTTCGGTTCACTGTTGTCCTGTTTTTCAGCACCTACTACTTTCTCCTTCAACTTTTCTTGCTTCATGAACTTCTTTCTTAGCTTACTGTCTCTGTGCACCTTGTGCATAGAGTCCACGTTCCCTCAACTCCTTACTAAATGGTGCCTTCCTCCTTCCTCTCTTGGAACATCTTTGTCGTGGTTAAGGGAGGCTAAAACTTTCTTAAATAATAGTAATAATAATAATAATCTGATCATTGACTGTTGAACTCTAAAGCTGTAATTGACGTTTAAATTTTCATTTCAATATTATTTTTCAACTAAAACCCCGTAGATTTTTATATGGTCTCTGGATTCATCATCTCTGGGCACTATTTATAGTACAGTTGTAAGCCTGGCTCCCACTCTACGATTTGTCGCAGATCATCTGTAGCCATGCGAGGAAGATGTCAGGTCCTCTTAAGCCTCCAAAAGTTGAACTGGGGGATGAGGTGGATGCGACCATCTCCCGACTGACGGATGAAGTGGATGTGAGCACCACAGAGCAAGCTGATGGATGCGACAACTCAGGTTAGTTCTTAAAATTTCTCTTAACACATTGACTGCGATGAGTTGAACTGAATTTTAATATCTAACTCAAATTTACAGTCAAAATTTGTAAAAAAATTTAAAACTGCCAAATATTGATTGGGTATATTAAATACAATCAATTTAAAAATATCGTTAAAAAGTTTACAAACGACCGCAGGTGTTTTGCAGCTTTAAAAGCTTAACACGTCAACCCCGATGGGTTATACTTAAGTTCAATATTCAATTCAAACACAAAGTCAATAGTGATAATCAACTTTGAAAATAGCAACCATTAACTGGATCGGGCTTTTATTTAGCTTTCATTGAGTCTTTATAAAAAATGAGTTAGTTACTGCCGATATGTCAGCAGCTCTATGAAAATCACCTAAGTGACCACCGGTGGGTCACTTCGCAGCTTGAAAAGCTTTAGCCCGACCCACCGGTGGGTCGTATCGCAAGCAATGTGTTGAAAGAAGGGCATGAAGAGACCATATTTTCCCTAGTACGCGCTGAGATATTTTTTTTTTTTGTTTTTCCTGAAGACATTTTGTGGGTTGAAGACTCTAGTAACAGCCTAATTTTTTTATGGTTCCTATGCACGTGATGTTCTAAAAATTGGTACGGTTTTTCCTCAACCTCAACCATACTTCAAAATAATCATTAATAAAATCCCCCTGAAGTGTTTAAGGAATAGAATGATAATAATAATGAGAGGTGTTGATACAATCAACATTAAAGCACGGACACAGGTCCTTTACTGCTCCCCTCTACGCATGTCGTCTGAGACCGAAAGATCAATTTAACAGCTCATCATTAAAGGTAAGTCAATTGTAAAACAAGGCTACTGAAACATTCAAATTAGGTCGTAAGCGTCTATCACACGAAGAAAGTTTATCAATTCCTTAGCGTCTAATCGATTAAAGAATAGAAAGGTATACGCAGATCAAGGGCTTATGGTCACTGGATAAGCAAAAATTAGCTACTCATCTTTATTGTATCAAGTCTAGATGGAGATAACTCTAATAAAATTTCGAGTGTAAAGTAGGAATTATATTCTCCGTTTACCGTCGTGAAATTATTGATTAGCTTCAGGTAATTAAGGGAAGTCGTTCTTTTATTCGTTACCTAGTCTAACTTTTTCGCCTGAGCATGCATGTTTTTCGCGGCCAAAGCGATTTAATTACTTGGGCGGCGAAAAAGATGCTTGCAGGCGGCGAAAAAGTTTGACCGGGTAATTTTCCGAAACTTTCTTCATGAAAGCGCTTGGCTGTAAAACAATTAGCACTTTTGCACAGGAAATGTATCTTATAACGTCTATGAAATACTTTCAATTCGTTTCTGGTCGGGCTTAAAATGTTCTTTAGATACTCGTGTTTGAACGCTTTTGCTCGTTTCTATTTCAATGGCTGCAGTTATAATAACTCAAAGTTCCTCTTTTTTTTTAACGTTCTCCTTACTATACAGTTACGCGTTTTTAATAACGCTCTTCGTAGTATGCAACGTCGCATTTTTTTTAACGCTCCCCGTACTCTACAGTAACGCATTTTTTATAACGCTCCACGAACCATAGAGTAACGCATTTTTTTAAAACGCTTCCCGTACTATATAGTTTCGTTTTTTTATAACACTACGTGTATTTTAATAAAGTAACGCGTTTTGCGAACGTTCTCTTGCCACAAAAATATCATGTCAGTTCCTTCTCGAAGACACTGGCGTTTTCCACACAGAATGCTTCTTCTTAGAGCAACTGTCCTGCAGGAAAACAGTTTTTGTGAGCTTGAATATCCTACGGAAAACTGTGAGCGTTGCCGGACAGCAACACGAGTCTGCGAGGGCAATGATGTGTCTGTACTTGTCCAGCAGCGGCGGTCTTCTCTAACTTCCAGAACTTGGTGGCTGGGAAGATGAGGCAACATTACGCGATTCCCAACTCCCCCGCCTCACAAAGAAGAACGATGTGCTCTTCAGGTTGAGGAAGGTGCGTGAAAAAAGGAGGCAAATGAAAATAGGAACTTTGGATCTTGTGAGGGTGAATGTTTGGTTTTGGTTAAAAAATGGTGAAATCATTTAGAATTTTCATTTTTAAGAATGGGGTTCATGGGTCAACTAGAGAGCGTTGTTTTGTGAATTGAAGGTAACACATCTTCTCTCTTCCACGATATAATTTTCTTGGAACTTTTCTAAAAAGAAGTATAGAATTTGGAATATTTGATTTTGCAACTTGGAAATGATATCGTATTATTTCTTCATGTCTCTTAATAGAAATTATACCTAATATGTCCCAGATATATGACGCTATTCATGCAGTGTGTTGCTGGTAGGTCCGTAGTTTTTTCTCTTTTCCATCCAAAGGGATAATGAAAAAAATTTATGGTGAAATTTTATATTTAAATACAACTGCACGCAGCAAATGCAATAACTTGCGTCCCAGGAATAGAAAATATCTTCGGGAACTGGAAGCGTGCAAGTAATTCCATACTTCAATCTGAGTAATGATTCCTATCTAATTACCAAACAGTGAATAATTCTTCACAATACACAATTGCGTTCGCACCAGCGTTGTACGTCATGAAGGTCATTGAAGATCGCTGTAGGTTCAACAGTTTTTACACGTTAACTGCGATGGGCTGAACTGAAGTTCAAAATTCAACTCATATATATCGTAAAAAGTTGTGAGTAATTAAATAAAAAACCAAACATTAACCGGGTTCATTGAACACTCTTTTTGTCAAAAATAATCGTGTTCATGTTGGAAACATAATCCATATGTGAATATTGTTTTTATGAGTACAGTTTAAATGCCATGAATTTTGAAAGATTGTTACAATTTTTCGAACGACCCATCGATGGGTCGTTTCACAGCATGAAGAACTTGAGCACAACCCATCGTCGGATTGCAAGCAACGTGTTGATAGTGGAAGCTTATTTGCTCTACAACTCAATTAATTGAACTTTGCAACTTTGCAGGGTGATGGGTCAGATGTCCCTCCCGTCACCGAACACTTCTTTCTGCCACGAGTTTTCTGCAATTGGTGCCGCCGAGCTCGCACCACACGAAGGTGGGTACCAGAACTTAGCAATCCATAATTTCAACACCTGCTCAGGTGAAGATAATCTTTGTTTAACGCGTTAACTGCAATGGGTAAAACTGAAGTTCAATATTCAATTCAAATTTAAAGTCAATTGTGGTTATCAACTTTAAAAATAGCAAACATGAACTGGGTCGGGCGTTTATTTAGCTTTCATTAAGTATTAATTAAAAATGAATTAGTGATTGCAGGTGGGTCAGCAGCACTATGAAAATCCCCTAAGTGACCACCGGTGGGTCACTTTGCAGGAAATGTGTTGAATTAAAATTAGTGCTCCCAGGGGAAAATGTTAGGTTATATAAGGTCGGCCTTCCATTCGTTGAAGGAAAAGTTTGTTTTTGTCAAAGACCCTCTTTTTTATGGTTTCGTGGTGCGCTATTTTTCAGCACCTGCTGCTTTCTGCATCCTCTTATACTATGCATTATAAACTTCATTTCTAACCTACTAATTCTTGTCATTTGTGGGGACACACCTTAAGGATAAAGTCCCAATTTCTAGACCCCCCATACTAAATGAGGCCTTCAACCATAGTATCTTTAGAAACCTTTGGTTGGGGCTAGGGAGGCTTAGACTAAAATAATCTACTCTATTCTTTTATTCATCACGTAAAGAAATGTGCCCACAAACTAGGACTGGAAAGCTGTGCTCTTCGTAGAACCAGTGTCCAATTTTGGTCAGCTTGTTCATGTATGAAGTCTCTGGGAGATCATAAACTGGAGGCAAAAATAATGGTTTGCTTAGGTTCTTTGCACACATTTCGTTCTTCTTGGTACTCCTGGTCATAAAACGTATGAAGGATGGGGTAATTTAACCCTTTAGTGCCTGAGGACTCTACTGTCCACTTCCGAAAATCGCCGTCTTATATTGAAATATTTGCAAAACTTTCCCCTTTGTTTGTCTTGAAGTTCACTGACGCGTAGAAGTTCCTTCCTCATTTTGATGTCGGTGGCAACCTGATGTCAGTGCCCGACGAAGGACGATGGTTGTGGTGACGGTGATACGAGGCCTGAAATGTAGACGTTAAAGGGTTAAGCGAAATGGTGACTCATAGACATAGACATAGTCTTAGGCATAGTTGCATAGTTGCAGACATGGTCGAAATTCCATGGTCGTAGACATAGTTACATGCTCGTAGGCAGCGCTCCCTTTGTCCAAAATTATAGTTTCCAAAACAGCAGCCACGTCGCCGCGAACAGAAGCAAACGATTCTTAGCAAATTTGCTAACAATAAATTTACAGCTTGCAGTAGTTTTGTGGCTTACTAGTATTATCAGCTGCTACGATTGATCGTTTGGAAGTTGAGCTGTGTTTCGAAAGTCTAGCTGTCATTTTTTTCCAAAAATCTTCGGTAATATTCATGTGTAAAATGATTTTGTAATGGCAGATTTGATTATTATTTAAAATCTGTGTTCGGAACTCTATATGGTTTTTGATAGATAGCTGGAGTGAAAATTCTGCTGAACGAAAAAATAAACAACGCTAATAAGCTTTTATCCCAAAATGAAAAAAACAATGCCAATATGAAATGCTTCGAGCCTTTATGGACTATTACAACGAATTGGCATGTTTTGTGCTTATCACTTTTGTTAAAGCTCTATCTACAAAAACCATGTAAAGAAATCAAGTAAAGTATGAAGTCTACATTCGTTGCGCGTGTGTTTGCAAACATGTGGGGAAAAATCTATGCTTCTATACCCTTCACGTGACATTCCCTATTTTTAAAGTAATAATTCAGTAATTCAACTTAGTTACTATTGATATTGGTAATTTCCCGGATATTTCTTTCCTATATTTTGACACCTTACGAGGATGAAACTATTGTATCTACGGGAGTTGCCGCTCTCAGGAGTTAGATGATGCCAGGTACCGAGCAGAAGCATAGGTAAGCCTTAATTTACATATGCTGGAATCCAGTAAGTTGTTTTGCTAAGCGCAGTATTTTTATTGGTTCGATACTGTCCTTTTTTCAGCGCCTGTTACTTTCGTCTTCAATTTTTTCCTTGTTTCATAAACTTTTTTCAATGTGAATATGCAAGGTCCCGAGATAATGTTGAAGTGAAATATTTTTTCGTTTTGTTATGGACGATCTTAATTTGGTTTACTGTTGTCCTGTTTTTCCTGCACCTTCTTTCTTAAACTTATGCTCTGTTTCACAAACCTCTGCATCAAGTTACTGTTTTTATGCACCTTGTGCATAAATTCCGCGTTCCCTTAATTTCATAATAAATGGAGCTTTCCCTTCTTCTCCATTTGGAAGGCCTTTGTTGCCGTTAGGGAGACTTGCACTAACAACGTCTAATCTAATACTTCAATCTTCTTGTTTCTATGAGCAGGGTTCAAAAAAGAAATGCTTTGTTCATAGATTCCCTGTTCCCCTAATTCCGTATTAGATGGTACCTTCCTTTCTTGAAAACTCCGATGTTTTCACAAGAAAGCCCAAACAACTAATAGCCTAATAACCTTATAGTAGTTTGATCTGCCATGCCTAAGAGTTATCGTTTTCTTTTCATTTTATTGTACGTATGAGACGATTTAATCAGCTGTAACCAAGCAACGATATTTCATTTCGGTACAACTTGTAGCATTAATGAAAGATGTGTATACCAGCAACAAAACCTTTGTCACCATTTTTGAATCACTAAAATACCATAAGTTCTAACAATGCACATCACTAGGCACTCCGACTGCGACGTGAGCCATCGGTGGTGGTAGGAGGGAGTTTTCATAATGCTGCTGACCGACCCAGTAGTCAAAACCTCAATTTTCATAAATACTGAATGGGGACTAAGTGAAAGCATGATCAAGGTAATGTTTGTAATTTTCAATATTACGACAATCGATTTTAAAGTTGGGATAAATATTAAACTTAAGATTTACCTGCTGCAGTCAGTGCTAAGCTTAACTTTTTGCCGTGAAAACTAGCGTTAGTAGTGTTGCAATATATCATCTAGTCACAATGTGCAGAATACCCACACAAAATTGTTCATTCTTAGCAGCAACGAGTTAATGGGATGAATTTCAAGTTGAAAACTGTTATAACTCGTGGTTTTTAATTTTTTCTTTGTTTGCTTGCATGGAGATTGAACAGGAATTTTGGAGTGGAGACTTTTATATCCATCTTCTATTCCTAACCAGGGATGTGAGACGATATTCCAGGGGTGGAAGGAAAGTCCAGGTAAATAACAGTACGTTGGCTATATTTTGACATGGTTATATCAGGGGGTGCGAGGTATGAATAAAACTTCTTTAGGGGTGCGGAGTGAAAAAAAGGTTAGGAACCGTCAGCTCTAGAACATGAATGTCCAACCTTTCCAGGCTTCCACACTTTCTAAACTTCTACTCTTTCCAAACTTCCACCATCTGCAACCTTTCAGCCTTTCTAACTTACAGCCTTTCCTACCTTAAGGTCATACTGATTGCTCCAGAAAATTCCAATGACCAAAAGCGTTTTAATTTTTCGCCATTGTCAATAATTTTTAGACAAGTCACCAAGTACGCGCCCTGAGTGTGCATCCCTTGTTAAATTTGCCTTTTTAATTACTATTGTGGATGTTCGCTGGCCGGATTGATCACACTGGCGGGCCGTAGTTAGGATGTAAAGAGAGTACTAGTCTTCACCATCTCCATTTAATTTTGAATTCATGGCTTTTGAGGGAACAAATATCTCATTCTTGAATTCTCGCGAAAACGAAAGCAACACAGGTGTAAAATAATTGTAATATAATTATGAGAAAAAATATTTTTTACCGTATTTCATTGCAGGTTAGAACAATGCGAATTCGAAAACATTTTGTTACCTTTTGTTTTGTTCCCTACCTTTTTTTTCTATTTTCTAAAGACACTACAAAAAGTTGACAGCTACATTCTCTCTAGAAGTAACGCTCTCAGCGGGAGTATGAGGTACCGAGTAGAAGGACAGAAAGGCTTTTCTTTTGCTCAAATAGAATATTTATTTTTTGTTACAGACTACCGAATTTTAGGTTGGACCTTGTCCCTGTTTTTCAGCACCAATTACCACTTCTTCAAATTTCATTTCAACTCAAAAACTTCTGAAATTACGTTTAAATTGCACATCTTACACTTTCTGCACCTACACTTTCTACACCTATTCGGCGTTCATTTAATAACACACAAAGTTGTTCCTTACTTATTTCACTCCTACAAGCATCTTTATGTTAGTAAATTTTATCCTTGACCCCTCTCTAATCTCACAACTTTTACAGGCTGCAACTCATGGCGAGTGGCGTCAACACGGCTCCACATGAA
>JACJUY010016273.1:1967-13970 GCA_014220935.1 Platorchestia sp. MABIK | reverse complement strand
AAAAAAAAAAAATATACAACAAAAAATAAAAATGAAACAAAAATAAATAGAAAAAAAATGAAAAAATAAAAAAACAAATTGACTAAATGAAAAACTTTGAAAAAACGAAAAAATTTAAAAAAGGTAAAAATGAAAAAAAACACAAATGAATAATTTAAAAAAATTAAAAATTGAAAAAATTAAAATTAACAACTTAACAAATTAAAAAAATAAAAATAGTAAAAACCAAAAAACAAAAATGAAAAAAAAATTCACGTGAAAGATGAAAAATAAATGAAAAAAATACATCAAACATTTGTACTAAATTGAAAACATAAAAACATAAACAAAATAATAATTATCCTACCCTAACCTAATTTGACCTATCCTACCTATCCTAACCTAACCTATCCAGCCTATTGGATGCCGAGCGTCACCCACGAACTTAGTTTTATGAGTATTATTATAAAGAATTTTTAATTTTTGATGCACTGCTGTCACATCTCAACAAGCATTGAGGAAAAAAATTCAGCAATGAATGAATGAAAATGTCCAAAAAAGCAGAAATAACCATGAGAATTTAATCACCGTTAAGACAAGACTAATATAGAAGTTCAACATGCTAATGCAATGCTATTATACAGGGTGTTTCAGAACTAGAGGTAAAAATGAAACTATACATAGAAAATAACAAAATAAAGCGATTTTCGTGGGCAACAAAAATCTTAAAACTCCACCGTTTTCAAGTAATTTCAAATTGAAAAGTTCTCAAATACCAAATGTTAAGCGCTCACGCATCGGCGGCCAACGAAGTTAGATTTTAGGTGATTAATGTACCTGCACAGAGAATCATAGGAAGGGAAATGTTTATAGAACAGTTGCATGTTTGTATCGAATCTGAAAATTAAATTCATTGTAATGAGTTAATCAATTTTAGTGGTCATTTGCTAACTGAACGTCGAATAGTAAGCATGATGGCTTCAGAAATGCCGAACTTGCTGACATGCATTTCTTATACGGAGGTGCAGCAGGAAATGCTTTACTTTCTTCACAGTTGTGCAGAGAACGCTACCCTAATAGTGAGGTTCCTGGACACGGGTTCTTCACATACTTGCACAGAAGATTGAGTGAAAATAAAGCTTCGGGATAAACAGACAGGAAACAGGGCGTCCACGCAACGATCACCAAGGACGAATCATTCAACATTTTGATCAAAATCCTCGTGATTGTGCACGCTATACTGCTCAACATTTAGGCATTTCAAGTCATGTTACTGAATGGCGAGAACTCCACGATCAAAATTCCCACATCATTTTCAAAGAGTGCACAGTTTGCTTCCTACAGATCATGAGCCTCGCATGCAATATGCTCAGTGGTTTTTGCGCAAAGAAATGATATCGATTTCCGAAGACAGTCCTGTTCACTAATTCACTCACTCGTTGAGGTGTATTGAATACGCATAATTCTCACCATTGGGCTGTCCATAATCCTCACATAATTTGTGATCATCAATATCATCAACATCGCTTCAGCGTCAACGTGTGGGCAGAAATTGTAAACGACAATTAAATCGATCCATATTTAATGCCTTCACCTCTCACTGGTCCTGCGTACAGGCTTTTTTTACAAGAATTTTTGCCTGCATTATTAGATGTCCCTCTGAACATACGTAGAAAAATGTGGTTTCAATATGAAGGAGCACCAGCACATTATTTTCTTGGATCAATTGAGGTTTTAGATGGGCAATTTTGTGGGAAATTCGTCCCACATACGCCTTTTGTAGCTTTTTATTTTGAGCCTGTAGCATGGGCCAGAGGGATTTTTCGCTTTTTTGGTAGGGTTTCCAGCGGTTTGTTCGGGCTTTACGAGCGTTTCGGCTCCTTCTCTGGCTGCCACGTGAGATGGTTGTGTGGCCTGGTGGCTTTGCAGACGTGCTTCTTGTTCGCGATGTTTACTGGTACCGTTGCTGTGTCGTAATTTGCCACGACGCTCGATTTCCTACCACCTTGCTGCTACTTTATCTTTTAACTGTTGTTTAGTTCGTGTGAATGAGATTTCTTTTCATTAAACTTTTGTTTGGGTTTTAAATTTTTAAACTCTTAAACGTATTCGGTCTATTAAAAGTTAACTAATTGGGAAAAGGCCTATTATATTAAACTTTAGTTATAGGGCTAAGGCCTACTGAATTGAAACTTTAAACTTTGAAACTTAAAATTTATGGGCTGCGGCCTGAATTTTAGCATTTGCCAAAATTCAATTTTTTGGCATTTGAATAATCGTCAATGATCGTAATATAAGTAAATCGTAAATAGAGCTGGGAAGGTTTCTGATTTTAGGAGGTGGGCTAGCGCCTGCTCTGTGAACCTTCCACTAAGTATTCTTATCTGTTTCTTTGCTCTTTCTCTGATTCTGTTCACCCTTTCCCAGACGCAGCTGCTCGGCGTGTTGGTGTTGAGAGTCGAGACATATTCTCTCCAGCTGCACTGCTTTCCTTCTCTTAAAGTCCTTGTTGCTCTTGCTATCTCCCTTTTCCACTTCACTTTATCTTCCTCCAATCACGCTTTCTTATATGTCCTGTTGCACTTTCCCCTTTCTCGCCAGGCTACCTTGCAGTCCCATGTCCACCATGGCTTTGCATAATACCGTCTTTACTTATACTTCGGCACCCACCTTTCGGCAGCGCTACTAAACCTCCTGGAAAGCTCGGTTAATGCTGTTTCTGCACGGATCATCTGATATCTGCAGTTCCTGGACATCTTTTCAGGCTTCGTCATCCCAATATCGTCTCCAGTTGCCCTTTTTGAAGATCCACCCCTTTGCATCAACACGTCCGTCAACCTGTCGCACTGATAAAGTTAACGTGATCGGGTAATTTTCACTACTTCTTTAAGACTGAAGGGAGTACTGTAAATTTTAGGTCCGGCGTAAGATCAGGTTAGGTTAGGGTAAGATCAATTGCTGTTCCTGAAACATGGGCAGCTGAGTTGTCGTTGATTGAGTTGAAGTTGCCATTTTAAATTTTCTTTTTATCGAAATTCCTCTATGGTCAATGGTTTTATTCCCCCAATCACTAAGATGGGCATTGAAATCCACTGTCAGGATGACAGGTTTTGGCATTACTTCGATTGTATCAAACAGTTCTTCGAGGCTAATGTCTGCACTTGGTGGCAGGTATATAGAGGCTACTGTAATAATTTTGTTGCGACCAAGACATCCTCTTGCTGCTATAATTTGGGCTGGTGAATGGAGATCTATTTCTGGAGTCGGTATTGACGAGTGTATACATATTCAGAGCTACTCCTCGCTGATATCAATGGTTATAGTGGCCTTGTTTGCAGAAACCGTTGGATGCCTGTATTGGTGACACAAACTCGTCTCTGTAAAACATCCCTTGATCTCCTATAACCGCTGGTTTGTATGTATCATTGAGGTTGATTAGGTCTTCTTTCAAAGTCGCCACTCCTTGCAGATTCCACTGGATGAACGTGATTTTTTTTTCTGTCATCACCTCCACTTGCGTCTGTTACCTTCATTATTTTAGGGGCCGGACATTTTTCCTTCCTCTCGGCCTCTGAGAGGTCTCCATCGGTAATTTTCTCCAGAATTTCCACGGAATCGCTGTCCCTTACTTCCTCGCACTCCCGGGCGACTGGACTTCCTTAGTTCCTCTTCGTAGTTACTTCGGTTTACTTCTTCCTCTCTTCCTTTCGCTTCTCTTGTATATTCATCAAACATCTTTTTAGTTTCTCTCCCACATGATTCTCTTTCTTTTTCACGGGTAAGTGGATTACGGTTTAGGTTGATTTTCGAAGTGTAGAGTCTTCCTGTATCACGGCTCTCGCACACAACCTCCGTCTCTCTCTCTGCGTTCCCTCGTCAGTCACGGACCACCTCCGACTCCGGCCATCGTCTGCCCTCATTGACTCTTTCAGTCCTCTTCCTGCTTTTTTTGTGATTCTAATACTGATCCCTGATCTTCTGCATGGTTTCTTTTCTTACTGGTGTCTTTATTATGGTCGATGTATGTCGTTACTGCCTCGCGTAGTTCATTGAGAAGTTGGGGTATCTCTGATTGAGTAATATTCTGGCTTGCCCTTTTGACACTCGTTCTCTACTTTGTACCATCAAAACTTCTTACTTAATTGTTCTCAGCCGACAATTCCTTGCTCCAGTCCCATGCCCCTCACCGTAGTGATGACACTTAATCTCCTCTGATGTGCACTCTTCCATTCCGTGCCCGGGCGAGCTACACTTCGAACAAATTTTTTCACCCTGGCAAAATTTCAATCCATGGACATTTTCCTGTCATCTTTTACGCAGCATGGGTCTCGGCTTCATTTCATACACTCGAGATCTTGCTTATTCTCCTGGAATGTCTATGTATTCTGGAAGAATAGGTTGTCTAAAGGAAACTTTTATAGGTTTTTCCAGCCGCTTTATAGGTTTTATCCATGTGGCTAGGACTGCATCTTACGAACCACATTTATCCAGCAGTCCTCTCTTGAAAACTTCAATGTTGTTTAAATCGTATTCGTACACATATTTGAGGCCTTTCTGAATTGCAAAATCAAGATTTTCTTCCTCGGTGACGGGTAATTCATTCAACTAATGAATCTACTGTACTTCATTTGCCTGCTTTTGGTTGCATCACCCCACTTCTTCTCTGAATACGGTTTTGTTTCGGGATCTTATGGATTTACTGAAGAGATGTTGAGTTACGCACCTTTCGAGCAGCCAAGGCGACATTTTCCTTCTGTGAGTTTCATTCATTTTGCAGTCAAAATTAGTGATGAACTTGTCGGAGACTGGTACTCGTTCTAACTTCTGAACACCCTCCTTAATTTGCTTTTCTTTTCTTATCGTAACCTTTCCCTATTCCATTTTATGCAGCATTCATCTCTCCTCCACTTCCTTGCCGCACAGAACGCTGCTGGCTGCACGAGGGCTTCCACAGTGGGGACATTCAGTTGTTCTGAAATGTAGTTCGGAGCAGAGTGACCCACCTCAGCACGCTTCTTGTATACTATATTGGGAGGTGTTGCGGCATCGCTTAGCGGTGCGTCAGTATGCTTGACAGATGTAACACATCATTGGCTCACTGTTAAACGGGTAGACCTTGGTATCCTGTCTTTCTCCCGGGATGTGCTATATGGGACGGTTGGTTGTTCGAATGTTATCAGAAAGGCTTGAGTTTCGGGGTATCTAGGTTTAATGAAGGTCGCTTTGATGACTTCCTCCACGTTATAATGTTCTTGAAGGCCAGACTTGAATTCCTCAATATCGGTTATTTCAATGCCACTGATGTATATAAGACCCGTCGGGTGGTTGAATCTGACGTCTGGCACGGTACACCCTCCAAGCAAGTCAGCCAACAATCCTCTCCGCTTACACTGCGCTTCGCACCTCCACCACCATCATCTCGCAGTCCATGCTAAAGATCTTCTAAAATTTTTCTTCTGTTATCGTTTCAATTTGGTTTTAAATGTTGAATGGGTTAATCGTTCTTTTCTTCCATCTCTCGAATGTCACTGAGAAGTATTTTAAATAGTATTTTTCTTTCGTTAAAACTAGAGGGACGTACTTTCTTTTCTCTTTTCTTTGAGCTTTCTCTTTCTTTGTAGCTGGTCATGCAGGTGCGTCGGATTGAGCCAACAGGACTGCCTGCTCAATTTTTTTCAGCTTCTCTTCAATTTTGCCCACTTCGTTAGTAACTAATCTTGGCTTATGGTTCCACATTTCTCCATCGATCATTAGAGTAATAATTGCTCCTTCAACCCTTTTTTTTCATACTCTGAATCCGATTTACTTGCACCATGCCACACTGAGAATCGCCGCAGTCTCCCCCGTCTCTCAGCTGACGCTCTGAGTCCTCCATTCCTGCCAGATCAACGCCCGCAGAATGATCCTTACTCATCTTGAAATTAGTTTCGGGAGGTAGATCCTCTTTATAAATCAAGGGGGCCGACTTTTATTTTCCTAGTTCACTCATAGAATTTATCCAATTTAAATGCACAAAACGAAAAATATTAACTCAGATATTAGTGTTCACGTTTGTTCGACCCACTGACAATAATTTAATAAATAAGCTTATAAACACTATGTTGTCAATTTACATAAACAGTATGTAATGAGTAACTACTGCAAGTGGATATACTAACAGTACCACCTCGGGAAGGTGTGGGAAGGCTGGAATACTTGCTACGTGCGGGTAGTCCTTATCATATCCTTGTCTATAGACTATTCCCTTCACGATACGAAGATGATTATGACACAGTTCCGCACTAGTAAAACTTGGTAAAGGGACAGTGAAAATTTTTCAAAAGAGTTAATATTAAAATTTTTTACTTCAATGTCAATAAAACTAGACAAAGGGAGCCACGGAAATTTCCGGAGCCGAAAAACAACAACGAATGCGTCCATTACTTCGAAGAAAGGAACAGAACGATTGAAGAAGGAAAACAGACAATTTTCACTTCACGTACGACATGCGTTACCGCCTGTCTGGTGATTCGAAAGTTAGTTTAAATTCACCCTACTCGTATTCTCACATAAAAGACAACAGATTTAGACAAAAAATAAAAAACTGATTCCATTCTTTTACAGTCGTCCCAGATTCCCGTGCACTTATTCAATAATGAAATGAAGACTAAATAGAGTGGCTACTTTCTCCTTTTGATACGCTGGGTGACTGAAAATCGGAAAAAACTTTGAGAGCATTCTGAAATTACGGTAAAAATAAACCGTTTTACTATTCGGAACGAATTATTAGTTCAATTACTATACTTCAACATGTCGACCCGGAGGCTACACTGAATTAAATTGGATATAAGTCATTTCAAGTCAACATTTTAACTTTCTATAGAATTGAACTTAACATTCCTCCAACATAAATAAATAGGCGTGAAATAGGTATATTACCGGATCTCAGTATTTATAGGCATCAGATTATTGAATGACATAAATTTCAATCGAGAAGTTTTAGCTTTGAGCATTGTAAATATGAATTGCACCACACGAAGGTTTGGCTCAGAACGGAATAACTGAACAGTTTTTATCCCCTTTATTTTTCCTTCAAAGCAAAAAAGCCGTTCGAGAGAATTGAGAAATGAAATTATTGATATCCTGATTAGGGAAGTACATTTAATGTTTCTGAGAATGACCCTCAAACAATTAAATTTCGATACAGATTCGCAGCCAAAACTCGGCCAAGAAATTAGAGTTCGTAGTTATTATGCCTGGGTAGAAATAATTTCTTTCAGTACAATAATCTACCTACAGCTGAGGCAACATCGCCGCAAATTTTTCTAGTTCATCACCGCCACACACTATCTTAATTCGTCAAAATTCAGCACCGTTAGCTACAACTCATTATTAGGAAAAACGTGTCTATTAGATGTGTCGTAAAACCATTCAAAAAACGGATGGCCCATCGACATAATTCGTTTTCGATTTCTAGAATTTAGTGAGTTTTTTAATGGAACCATAGCTAAAGGAATCGCCAGTCTACTTTTTTTGTCGTTACAGTACTATTTTCTGTATTTGATTTCCCGCGTTAACCATCCAATCTTGATTGAAAGGATGTTCTTTCCGACTCAATACATCAGAGTTCCTTTCTTCACTCTTTGATTCTAAATCGCAAGTATTCAGGTCACTCTTTGAATTAGCATTTTTTCCGCAGTTCGTCGATGATAGATGAAAGTTTTTTTCTTAGATCATTGACGTCTAGTTGATACCATTTTCTTGTGCAGAGATTTCTTCAGATGCCAAATCGGGAGTAAGAAGCTCAGGTGACGCAGCGTGGTCTTTGCTGATGTCTGACAATAGGACCTCGTTCGGAAGACTTTTGTCTGAGAAGATACTGCTTGATATCTTCTTGTCTGAGGTACCGTTCCTCGACTGTGTGAAGGCAGATAGCGCCAAATTGCGCAAGAAAGAGGCTGTCCCCGCCCCTGATTGATTCACCAATTCAGAAAACAAGGAGTTTTCGTCCTTCAGCAGCAAGTACGGAGCATCAAATTCCTGAACAAAGACGTATATTATTAAATTATAAAAGGATTAATGAATTTGGGAGAAATTTTTCGCATAGGAGTATCACAGAACGTTTGCACTTACTGTAAAACAAAGTGTTATTACCATTATACTCAATACTTCAGCTTTTAACAATTTAGAAACAGTAGTATGGAAGTGACCAAATAATTTTCTCGACGTGACATATTTTAGCTATTTGTAACATTTGACAATGGTTAGAATATGTAAGATTATTTGCATAAGCCTCCCTGGCCGCAAAGAAGGGATTCCAAAAGGAGAAAGTAGGAAAAAAACATTTAATTTGGAGTCTAGGGAACACAAAATCTAAGCACAAGGTGCATAGAAACAGTAAATTGAGAAAGGAGATCATGAAGCATTACGTAAGTCGAAGGAGAAAGTAGTAGGTGCTTAAAAACACGACAGCGGTGAACCGAAAAATACGGTCTGTAACAAAACGAAAAACCTATTTTATTTAACGAAAAGGAAGACGTACCCTACTTCTAGCTAGAGACCTCACTTATTACCCCCCTGGGAGCGCTAATTCCCTTGGATACAATAGTTGTTTCCCCCTGAGAGGCTTGAGGATGGGTATGTATAGTGAAGATGGTAAAATGAACTCAGCTTACTCGACTACCTTCATTACTACGCTTAACTTGACTAACTTTGAGGTGGCCGCCGCTGAGCACCATGACTCTGGTGCTGTCCATGATGGTGTGGAGCCTGTGGGCGACCGTGAGTACGGTACAGGTCACAAACTTCTGGCGAATTGTACGTTGGATCAGCTCGTCCGTCCTGACAGAGAGCATGCAATTAGGAAGGAGATAATCTGGTTACACATGATCAGGCAGGGCCGGCATGTGTGTATGCAGAAAACATTCAGAAGGTTATTGCAATGAATAAATTTGATGTTTTAAGAAGAGACGTACTTGAAAATTGAAATGGAATAAATTACAACTAGTTCGTTCACTGCAACACACTCAAATTACCTGAGCGTTACTATCAGTGTACTGCAGCCACATGGCTCACTCGACAAGATAATTGTATCCCTATTTTTGTGTTTGTATACATATGTACTGAAAGAAACAAAGTGGGAACGAAAGATGGAAGACCCGTAACCCTATCTATAGCTGTGGTAATGAAGACTATCTCCTCTGGACACACCAGCCTTATGGCAAAAGATAGGCAAACTTAAGCCAATTGCCTCAACAATGTACCCATAGAATGTGAAGGAAAATTTGCAGACTTTCTTATGTTATACTACAAAAAAAAAATATTTTAGTCTGGATTCCAAAATGTATTGCGTAACTTTATAACGACGAAGAAATTATTCAGAAAGAAAATCTTGAAATATTCGTTAGATTAAGCTTTTTGCACCAAAGTTTAATTTAACATCTAGTCAGTAGCTGCAGTTTCATCTGTTTTTCAGATAGAATGAGAGTTGGAGTCTCATGAAAAATTCAAAGCAATAATTTCATGTCTGCATTTAGCTCGGGATCACATGTCCTCACTTGGGATCGACGTTGGCTGTAGCCTCATCCATGAGGAGGATGTGGTTGTCGGAGAGAATAGCCCTGGCGAGACACACGAGCTGCCGCTGCCCCACGCTCAGGTTGCTGCCCCCTTCAGACACCACGTGCTCCAGCCCCCCGGGGCTCTCTTGCACCGCGTCCTTCAGCTGCACCTGCGGGCCGAGAGCTCATATGTCACATTGATGAACCTAGAGAACGGAGTGGGTGATCAATGTTGCTTGCAGTATACTTCGAAATGAATAAATTTAAACGGCATTCGGCTAAAAATGTTGATTCATAAAACACAAATCACGAATAAATTAAGTGAGGCGACAGTAGAAAATGGGCATCAGAATAGTTTTACTTAACAGCATCGTTGAATTTACGCGGTTTCTTTCGCTTTTAAGGGGGTCAACCCAGCGATTTTTAAATTTTGATCCGATTCGTTCAAAATTAGGCCAGTATATGTTATGTTGTAAGAAAAACATATTTTACTGGTGTAACTTTTTCTATTTAGGACTCATTTTTTTGAAAAATACGAAATATTAGTTTTTTGGTACATTTGTATGGATATTTCAAAAGAATAGAAGTCATTGAGTTTTTATGCTACCACAAAACCAAAGACAGTTTTAGAATCCTTGAAGCATTGCAAACAAAGTTACGGTCTCAAATTTTCCATTTGAAACTATTTTTTTAACTAAAACTAGACTAAATATTGACAAATTTTGGGTTTTGAGCTATGCTAAAAAAAATCATACGTAAAATTGGGATACAAGGGACCGTAACTTTGTTAGAAATATTTCAAGGATTCTAAAACTGTCTTTGTTTTTTTCCTTGCATAAGAACTCACTGACTTCCATTCTTTTGAATATTGAAAATAAGGGTTGTTAGTAAATAAGGCGTAAATAAATTTTTATCTGAACAGTAATATAATGAACAATTTATGTTATTGAATGCTGTTTTCATTTTTTTTCGATAATCTCCATGCATAACTTCATATTCACACTGTGAATTGTAATTTACAAGAAAAAAAAATTTTCTCTTCACATAAAAATTATGAACTTTTATATGTGCAGTCTGAATCTCATGAAATTCGACTACTGTGTGTAATTTAAAAAAAACACAATTTATCGATTCATTTTTTCGATTCAGGTCTTAGTTTTTTGGAAAAACTTTACATGTTGGTTTTTTAGCTCATTTTTATTAATATTTCAAAGGTATAGAACTCATTTAGTTTTTTTTGCAAGAACAAAACCAAAGACAGTTTTAGAATCCTTGACGCATTGTGAACAAAGTTACGCTTTCAAATTTTCCATTTCCCGTTTTGTTTTCTTTTCATAAGGGGTCGAAAATTCAGGATTTTTGGTCCCCTTACACCTCCTTGGGGGGAGGGGGATATAGTATCCGTGGTGCCATTAAATTTTAGGATCGAATAGTCCACCACCTAAGGGCCCTTTTTCAACAACATCAAAATTGCGCATCGGACCGACAGGGGCCTGGCAGGGGCCTGGGTTGACCCCCTTAACTATTTTTTACCTAATACAACCACGATATTACATGTATTTTCAGTGCAAGACACCAATTCTGATGTACGAATAGTATTTTCAGTCGTGTGTCATAGGCTTCGTCTCATGAATTTGGTTATGATCTCTCTTCCTTTTAAAAACAAATCTGTTCTACATATATATAGCGTTTTTGCATCATAGCTGAAATTTATATTGAAGACTAAAAGAAAACTTCAAAAATACGACCAAACATTAACGTCTAAATGTTTTCTGGTCAACATATGGTGCTATAATTGATTTAAAAATAATGTGCAATCGCCGTGAAATTTTTGGGCAATAGAGGAATAATCGTCAACGGGAGGAAATCAAGACATGGTTTCATACCCAGTTGAAAGTCAAAAATAGTAAGTAATGTGATATTGTGGGTATATCTTAGACATGAATTCACCAACGTTAAGCCGATAATGATAAAGTTTTAACGTAGAAATAAAAGTATCGATTTAACTGTTAATTCATTTCCAACTCATGTTCATTTTTTTCTTAATCATATGATTTTATGAATAAAAATTAAAAAATCACATAGTGGTTTAGCAAAATAAAGGGATATTAATGGCAAAATCAATTCACTAAAGTTTGAATAAATGATTTCACATTTATTTGAAATTTGAACGATTTAGAAGCCTCTAATTGGGATCTAAAGCGCTCATCAAACAGAATGTATAATGTTCATACAAATTCAAAAGCTTCTGATATTTCTTCAGTCATTCATTCTTAAATTTCTAGTAACACAGATATTTCAACAGCTGTGACGAGTAACTTCAATAAAAAGTATGTGCTGTGACAAGTATGTGGTGCTCTTTTATTTTCTTCTGCGAGTTTGGTCAGAGGTGATTGCTCTGAATCTACTTTCAGCTACCGTGTTGCAATAATCCAAGATTATAGTAAAAAACGAAGACCGTAGATTCTTCCATTCCACATACGTT
>JACJUY010016272.1:0-13970 GCA_014220935.1 Platorchestia sp. MABIK | reverse complement strand
GATTTTAAAGAAGGCTTCATTATTCTTAACGGTGTGAAAGTGCCTTTCCATGATGTGCATGGATTGCACGGCCAAAGTAAGAGAGAGGTATTTTTAAATACCGTAAATAATACAGAGTGTCTGATGGCAGACGTGATTGCCCAGAGCAGGAGTAAAAAGAAATATCTGCAGAAGCAGAGAGAAATAAGCAGCCTAGAAAATGGCGAGAAGGAAAAAAGCAGCCTAGAAAAAGGCGAGAGGCAAAAAAGCCGATTAGCGATAACTGCTGCGCGGCAGCGAGAGTACCCAAAGAAAGAAGAGAAAAAATTACAAAACCGAGCAGTCGTTGTTCACTGTGGAGCAGTGGAAATACCGAGTAACTCTTTAAGGGTGATTAATGGTTATGTTCGGAGGGTTATACCCGGTAAATATTTAATGAACAAGAGAATCTCAAGTAATGGGATATATGTGGCCGAATCAGTGGTGAAAATTGACTCGGAGGGTTTTGAACCCGTCTTGCTTCTAAACGTCTTGGATGACGTGGTATATCTGTGTGAAAATAGCATGCTAAGTAATATAGAGGCAGTAGACGATCTTGAAGTAGAACAAGAGATATATATGACCACTGTACAGGAAGCTGTGCGAGAGGCTAATGTTTGTGAGGTCAACGAACTGGCGGAACCAGTCAAGGTCGACAGGTGCTATGGTGGAAGTTTTAATACTATCACTGGGAAAGAGCTTGGGTTGGGGGCCGATAAAGCGAGGCATTGTTGTTACTGTACTCGTGTTGACGAAGTAGGAATTAATGCACAGGAAGAGAGTGTACAGGATGAAATTAGGAGCGAACGACGGCCACTAACGAATGACGACGTAGTTTGCGATAAAAATGAGGCAAAACCTTTACTGATAAAGTTATTGAATAATTTTAGGGACGTAATTACGTTGGAAGGTGAAACAATTGGCATTACGAATGTAATGAGACACAAAATTGATTTAAAACCGGAGGCGCCGGTGTTAAACATTCCACCTTATAGAATGCCGCATAAATATCGAGAGGATTTGGTCCAAGCGAACAAGCAAATGCTCGATCAAGGTATTATTGAACCTTCCATGTCTGAGTACAACTTCCCCGTCATTGTAGTAAAAAAGAAGACTGGAGAGATACGTCCAGTTATTGACTTTAGGTCCTTGAATAGGATCATTGTCAAAGATTCTTACCCCATCCCTAGGATAGACGAGATTCTCTACACTCGTGGTGGAAATAACGTTTTTTCTAGTTTGGATCTGAGATCTGCGTTTCATCAGGTAGAATTAGATGAAAGTAGCCGGAAATACACTGCTTTCAGTATTGGTCACGAGAAATTCCAATTTCGACGGGTTCCTTTTAGACTCAGTTCTAGCCGTAGCGTGTTTCAGCGAGTAATGTCTTCAGTACTTGTAAATATTATCGGGAAACTCGCGTTTGTGTTTCTCGATGATATTTTAGTTTTTTCCAAGTCAATGACCCAGCATTTAAAAGATTTGAATAATGTTTTTGAGAAATTACGGAGTGGTAATCTTTCCCTTAAGCTTGAGAAATGTCAATTTTTAAAGAGTTCTATCGAATATCTAGGTCATGTCGTGTCTGCTGACGGCACTCGTTGCAAAGAATCAGAGAAGCTACAAAATTTTCCCGTTCCCCGAAACGTGAAGGAATTGCAAAGTTTTCTGGGAGTCGCCAATTATTTTCGAAGTCATATACCTCTGTTTGGATCGATTTCGAACCCGCTTTATCAGTTATTACGAAAGAATGTTGATTTTGTCTGGAAGCCTGAATGTCAGGAGGCTTTTGAGAATATCAAATCTGCTTTGACATCCGATACCGTTTTGCGGCATCCTGACTTTAACAAGCCGTTCCATGTGTTTACAGATGCTTCTAATTTAGGTATAGGAGCAGTGCTTTTACAGCACGGAGACGATTCGGCTAAACCAATGCAGCCAATAGCGTATTTCAGTAAGAGTTTGAATTCCACGCAAAAGCGATATAGTACCACCAAAAAGGAGTTCTTTGCTATCATGAGTGCCCTTAAAGCTTTCAAATTTCTAATTCTAGGGTATCCCATTTATCTGTATTCGGATCATAAGCCGTTGCAGCCCTTGTTTCTTAAAAAGCTTCCTGACGATTCAACAATGGCTCGCTGGTGTTTAACAGTACATTCTTTTGATCCCATTGTAAAGTATTACCCCGGTAAACAAAACATTATTGCCGATTTTTCAAGCAGATTGCCTGACAAACTGACTGTTTCTGACCTAGATAGCTGTGCAGAGCTTGATGAAGTCGACGTGTACGTTGTGACCACCAGGCGTGGTGCATTGAACTCTAGCGACTCGCAGACGCGGCCAGACCGAGTGGCGCCGACAGAGACGATCGTACGACCAAAGTTAACACAATACATTCCCAAAATGACGGATGTATCTTGGGAACTTGACGAATTTCGGAATGAGCAAAAAGAGGACCCTTTTTGTTCCGAGGTTAGGGACGCATTACTGAATGGTAATAAGTCTACGATTCCCGACTTGCAAAGTTATTTAATTTTAAACGACGTGCTTTACAAACGAAGACAGATTGACTAAAGAAGTAGTACTATTTTAACTTCGGTAATGCGACATCACTGATGAACAAGGCGGTGCTAGGTATTCATTCGTTGTATCATTATGATGCTTTGCATACGCTGTTCAAATTTAAGCTACGTTATTTTCATTTATTGGAGAAAACTATGATTCGTAAGATTGTAAGAATGTGTGACGTTTGTAAAATTCTTAAAGCCAATACTACCGTGCCCATTAAAATTCTAAACGCACCAATAGCAAAAGAACCATTCGAGGTTGTTTCAATCGATTTCCTGGGTCCTTTACCAGTGACGGACAAACAAAACAGATACATTTTGGTAGTAATTGATTTGTTTTCTAGATATTGCAAGCTTAATGCCACCTCAGATTGGTTGGCAGATACGGTTATTACGTGCCTAAATAGCTGTTTCTCCACTTTTAGGTATCCAAAAACATTGATCAGTGATCAAGCTTTGGAATTCAAATTATTGGCAGTGAAACATTTTGCTAAAATTCACGCCATTGCAAAGAAGGAGGTCCTACCATGGAGTCCTCATAGTAACGCGATTGTAGAGAGAAATAATTGGAAAATCACAAATTTACTGAAATTATGCGTGAATTCCATGGTGCACACTGAATGGGATAATTGCTTTGAAGTAGCGGAGAATGCGATTAACAATTCGTTAAATTCTACGTCGGGTGAGACGCCCAGTTACATTATTTTCGGTAGGGATACTTGTCCAAATTTTCAGGCCCAAACTTTTGAAACAATTTACAGTTACGACACCGATATTGATTTAGTGAAATTTAGAGCTAAGGAAGCAGCTCGGATTGTTGAAAATGTTAGAACAGTAATTATCAGCAATTCTGCTGAAAGGTCAGCGTACCATAATCTGCGACGTGAAGATAAAAATTTTGTCCTAGGAGATCGAGTCCTGTTAAGGAATCACTTGAAAAAAAATAAATTAGAATTATCTTGGCTAGGTCCAGGTATAATTACGAAAAGTCACAGAAATTATGTGGAGTTGAAAATTGGAAATAAGATCCATACGAGTAATAAGAACCATGTATTACCTTTACGTAAGACGACATAGACGAGGTTACGACCTACAAACTGACTGCGTTACGATGTTAGCACTTTATTTTATTTGTTTACAATTCTTGTCCGTTTTATATTTAATCTTTTATTCTGTGTTTATATGTTCCAACTATTTTGCTTGCATTTTTATCACATTCTCGTTTATGTATTTTTCCTGTTCATTATAGTTTTATGTAACCTCTCATGATTTAAGTATGCGAAGTTAGTACAATTGAGAGTAGCACGTGCTATTCACGAGTTGCATTGTAAAACTGTGGAGCAAGTTAAATTTCAACTTTTTGCTCACATGGCAAGAAATTTGCAAGCTGTGCAAGCAGAATGCTGACGCCGGGATTTCTAATGAAGTGGCTCAGCAGCGAGCGTATCTGCTGGGACCCGGGTAGCGTTCATGTTGACTTGAGACTATTGCTGTTTCAATGATGGTTACCATTTTAAAATTGTGTATTTAAAAAAAATTTTATCGTTATTATTGTTGTTTTCGATTTGGTTTCATTTGAGGCTATACTAATCGGACTGTTTTTGTTTCGATTTCAGGCGAAAGAAGACAGCCAAATACCCAGAGTAATGGGCAACAAGGTGACTTCGATTAGTGTGGATACCCTAACGAACGCTCTGGCACAGCACCAGGGTAGGGTGTCTGAGGAGTGGATACTGGCGAACGCGCAAGTTGACCTACTTCCGGATCGCGTTTCGGATCTGGCGTTGATATTCGTGGTATTGTTCTTCATGGCCCTCGGGGTGATGATGTATGACACGCGCCGCTAAGTGGAGGTGTTAACGGAGCGTGTGCGCTCAGAGGATTTCGTTTTGCGACGTCAGCAATTGCGCTCAATTGGTCCCAGTGATCAATGAAGATGGGCGAGCCGCAAGTGTTTCAATTGCGGCTGTAGCACCCGGCGTTATGGCCCTCCGGTCATAATCATGGGTGGAGTGATAGTGACGGGGTCAAGAAAACCTCGGCGGTCAAAGCAAACATTGAAAAGTTTGGTGACCGAGGTTTGATCTGTATTTGATCAGAGAGTTTATCTGCGTTTTTTTTTCATATAATCAAGCGGTATAATCACTATAATCGATATATAACCTATTGTGTTTTAATGGTTTAACGTGTAATCGTGTTAATATATGTTTGGTAAAATTGTTGAGTACGCTTTGTGTATTTATATTTTTTTTTATTTCTGATGATTTTACTAGCGAGTTTAGTTGTCTGATTAACTGCGAGTTAGTTTCGATGTGCAAATTTCAAATTTCATGTACGACGTGTTTACTTTTATATGCATTTGGTGTTATTCAAATTTTAAAATGATGTTTATTTGCGAGTGTCATATTTCAAGTAGATTAGTACTAAAAAGTATTTTTCGGTTTCGTTTTTATGATGATCGCTTTCACGTTTCGTTCAATGCATTGTATTGATGTTCGTTTTATTTTTGAGATCCATAAAAATTATGGATAATTTTTTTTATGTCCTTTTGGTTGTATACGTGTTTTGAGAAGAGGCTTGTTTGAAGTTTGTTTTGATGAAGAGGGAATTTATATATATTTTTGCTTGAGTGCCCTTTTATCTATTTTAGCTTGACGCGTTGTTTTCTTTTTCAGTATTAATATCTGCTGTGTTTCCTACGCCAAGGTTATTATTGGTTTAGCGCTAATGAGCTGTGCGCGTTTAACTTGGTGTTTTCATCATTGATTTTGATTTTTAATTTGTAGTTCGAGTGTTTTTTGGGTTGCGGTCAAATCCTACGATGGGGGGAGGTATGTGCGTGCGTTTGGGTCTTTGTGTCAGTGAAACGCCCTCGATTGGGGTTGTCCGCAATGCGCTTGCTGATTCAGCAGGTTGCCTCATATAAAATAAGAAGTGGGCCTTCAGCGTCGCATTTTGTCTAATACCCGTGCTCAAGTAAACTGCACAGCTCTCCAGGAGTTTCTCTACCCTTGGCCCGGACATGACAATCTTTCTCTGTTTTCAATTTAACCTGAAAGATGTGCTTAGTAAATCGATTGCGATGTAATTTCTTAATGTGAGAATTTCTTTTCATATATGAGATATGTGAGTTAGTAACTAATCAATAGTAGTGACTATAGCGTTGTGTAACGTTTTAACCAAACCCGTTAATTTCCTTTCCTTCAGTATTCCTGAGCTGACCGTTTCTCCTGCGTTGCCCTGCCTCAGCTGAGCGTTGACCGCGTCTTGTTCTTGTGACACGGGCGCTGTGTCTGCGTCGGATTGGAGTCTTTATCCTCTAGGTACTTTAATTTGCATTATCTCGGTTAGGTTCTCGATCACATACTTGCTGTTATAGCTCATGAGTTCATTCGCAGATCTTTCTTGATCTTCGAGTATTTTGAGCTTCCCGATCATAAGCTTGCATAATCTTTTAATCTAATTGTCTTTAGTGTAGAGTTAAAATTGATTAATAACCGCCCATTACGTTTGCTGCAGTTTTCCTGGGTCCAGCTAGAGCGGCCTTACTAGTGCGGGCAGAGCTGACTTTGGCCTGCCTTCGAGACCGGACAGCGCCCCGCGTCAGTTATCTTAACTCTGTATGCTACTACGGGCTTCTCCTGCTCATTTATTTAAGAGACCTGCTAATCATAAGCAAAGATTTTAGCACTTATAGAGCGCAAGGGGCTCTGCTCTTGGCCGACTCAACAGCGAAAGAAGAGTAACTCCTTTTCTTAATTTAATGTTAAAGTTGGAGGCCTCTTTGGCCGGAGCTGCATTTAGGTTTAATATTAATTCAGTATTGTTTCATAAGAGGCTAGTCCCTGGGCTGCTCCTTACTCAGAAGTAGCCCATCTTAATGCGTCGCTGGTTCCCGCGCTTTGTTAATTTCGGTCTCTTGGATGTTTTTTAGTTGCGAGGCCACAGGAGTTACTATATTTATAACTGTAGTGATTGAAAGTTAACGTATTACGGCTCGTATCCCTAGAGCGAACTTTTGCCTAACTAGAGGATAAAGTTTGGCCTTTTTTTACTATTTAAAAAAAATGTTACTCTTCAGTTAAAATATACACTACGTAATTAATAAACGCTCGGTACGGCGAACAAGTCGTTAAACGCATCTTTCTCTTCCTTAGCAACGTTCGTAGCGTTGCTAGGGGCGTCTTTATTCGCCAGAAATATAACAGAGAAAATATCTTGAAGCCTTTCTTCTGCACCGACGAAATCACTTTTACTCGCGAAGAAATGTTCATAATTCACATAATTTACACAACTGACAAGAGGATGACCTTCATGAAGTGTATCAGTTCAGCTACCAACGTCGGTTTGGTCTCAATGTGTGACCTAGTTTTGTCCAGCGACCTTATTATTTGGCAATACGTGAATCCATCTCTAATAAATGGACCAGTTTGTCTCGCTTGAACTTTTAGACGATGTGTCTCTTGGTGTTCGCCGTCGAATGTGGTTCCAGCACGAAGGAGCTCCGGTCGTTTCCGACGAGGATGCTCTCCAATATCTGAACGATGCCTTCCCGAATAGGTGGATATGGCGTAATGGGCTAGTAGCATGGCTTCCATGATCTTCATGCACGAGTCCTTCAGATTTCTTTCAGAGAGGCAACATGAAATCATTGCTTGACAGACTTTTATAAAATGGTATTGGACTCTCGACTTCCATTTTCAGCACGAACAGTTGATATTTTTACAGAAAGTTAAAAGAGTTGAAAAATTGCTACAAAATTTCGTGAATTCAATGTTAGACTATTTGTATTTAATAATTCGTATTTTTTAGCAAATTTTAAATGTGTTCCACGTATCCGAGGAATCATTTGTACACTAAACGGCCCCAAAACCAATTCGAGCTCTGTATTCTTTATTACTATATTCACCCATAATAATATTTATTCATTTGCACCTTTATTAATATTTTGCCTTTTTGAAATCAGAATTAATTTTTTTTAGAGTTCAATTATTCCACCGCATATAGTAAAATTTTAGAATTGTTCATCAAGTAGTAAAGATCTCTTTTAAAACAAAAATAATTCTAAATTTTCACTTACATCAGAGAAAAAGGACCCTCGAAAGGACTTGTCAGCATTTGATAAAGGATGCACTATTGGGGATCATTATAATGGAAAATCAACTCAGGGTTTGTATTGAGTAATCGGTATAAATATCAGAACGAAACAGAGAACAATGGCATGCAGGAAACTTAATGGCATACCCGGTTCATCTCCTGGCAATTACGGAAGGCTTAGCATTCTGGATGGCATAGATAGACCCTCATTGAAGAGATCGTCGTAAAAAAATCGGCGTTCATTATCGGATATCATAACTAGCGAGTTTCGCATAAGAACAAAAACAATTTCTTAAATTAAAACAGATTGCGAGTTTAAAACAATGAATTGTGGAAAACACCAGTCTACAAGAAAGCTATGAGTCGGCCGCAAATCATGAAAAAAACATTTGTTATTTATTATTTGTTGAGAACGCTGAGACTGAACAGTTGAGGTTTGGAAGCATGTAATGTGGTCGATGAGTCCAGATGTACCCTCTTTCAGAACAATTGGTGGGTAAGAGTATGGCTGTCGTTATATGAAACTAAGGATTTCTCTCGCATCGTCCCAACTGTTCCAGCCACTGTGTTTGCTAGGATGGGCTTGGATCCGCCACATTTGGCCGAATGAACTCCCAAGACTACCAAGTACTTTCTGATCACGTTCATCTTTTCAAAGACTTCTACTTAGCAAAGAGCAAAGGCATCTTTCAGGACAACGATGCTATTCATCTGCAGGACTAGAAAGGTTCGCGATTGGTATATTAGGAATGAAGGGAAATTTAAACACGCGGAGCGCCACGTAATCTGCTGATTTGAACTTCGCTGCAAATTTTTGGGATGAGCTTGAGAGGTACGCACGAAAGTCATGGCTTCTTCCTTCAACATTGACTGCTTTGAGAGATAGATTATTCCATCTTTGATAGTAAATGGAGCTGCAGAGGATCCAGAATGTTGTTGAATCAATGCCCAGTAGAATGAAAGCTGTAAATCGGGCGGAGTCGGTCTAATCGCTTACTGGTATATTTTTGGGCCAGGCGACTTTTGAGGCCTTTAGTGTACTCAACAAGATTTTCACTCAACCTGAGCAACAAATCTGCTTGGTCCGTCTCGTAAAGCATGACTGCCGCTGATCGAGACTCGTTCTGAGTATGGCAAGTGAATATGCAAATTGAAGGGTGATATTCTTTGCTCCAGTCCTAGACCAACAAACCTATAATGAGAATATATCTCCATTCGCTGTTTTGAAATATTAGCCAATTAAAGTGCAATATTAAAAAGCTCGTGAAATTAGACGCTCTGTACGAGACTGGTGACCGTGGACGAAATAATGAGCAGCTCCAAGTGAACAAATGATGCGTCAGTACTTGTGCTTAATTTGATGGAAACAATAGTTAGACTTGATCTGCACTCTTCGCTTTAATAGCCGCATAAAACTGTTCTTTCTGATGCATGAAAACAAACACTGATATTTTTCTTTCATATTTCTTCAGTTATTACTGTTGTGGTTCAATGGTCAATGAGAAGAGTACGCTGACTAATCTAAACGATACTAAGGCTCGACCAACTATTAATTTTCCGATTGCTTCCCCCAATTTGGATTTCATTGATGGTGGTAGCAGATTAAGGGTCTCATTGTAATGGGCTGCATGTGAGTATGTGCGACGGGATTATTCCTGAGATTGCTTTAGAACTTTATATATCACGAAATACCACATACATAACAAAAAATATTACCCAATTTTTAATTGGTATCTTCGCTCGACCTTGACTGATGCAGTGAAGAATCGCTCCTAAAATTCATGAATTCGCAGTAAATCAATGCATTTATCCGCTCTCAGCTACTATGTACATCAATTGTGAAATTGAATACTTCGATCCTATCATTAGCCGACACACAATGCAAGGTTTTCTTGTGTGTAGCTCATTTCTAAGCTAGCAATCTATTTTTCGTATTTGAAGATGAAAATCAAATGATTTTCTTGTTTGAACACATTTGCCACTATGATTTTCTTGCCTGAAACTCACTTCAATTAATTAGAAACAATTCATAAAAATTACAGAATTTAGAAATACTATTTGAAGAACGATTACTCCTAAGAATCACGAAAATATTTGTTAAAAGCAAAGAGAAAGACCATCGAATGCGTATTTACCATAAGGTGGTCTATGATAAAGGGCTGTCACGCGTATAAAAATGACATAAAACCTCGTGTGACTCTCGCGTGTTCTGCAGCAGTTCTTTCATGATAAAAACTGCTTTGAATCTTTGTTCCAGCGAAAAAGTTGGGAATGGGTGTATTACGTTCACATAATTATTAGAGCACAATCGAAGGCAATCAACACGTTCACTGCCGATTTACTACTAGGCAAATTTCTCATATACGTATCGGTATGAATGAACAGCACTTCAATTATTTCAATATCTTTTTTCAAAGAAATTTAAGCATACAAGGTAATACCAACATGCCATTAGATTTCCACCCTTCTTACGAAAGAGATATTTTTTTTCTAGCAGTAACGTCGTTTTTAAAACTCAGCTTCGTACAACCTTACCTAACATGAAACCGCTGGACGCACATGTACGTCCAACTGTAGCGAACGCGTTAACTACGTTAAAAATAAAAAATACAAAATCTTGCCAGTGCGAGAACGATAATGGAAAAAAATTAACAGTGGATTTTAATTGTTGCTCAGAGTTGGGGAATTGTTTTCTTTATTATGGATACTGATTAACCATACGTTGAGACCGTTTAGTCTGTACATGAAATAGCTTAACAATTATTTTCGCTTAAAAATTCATTCTGAACTGAACTTTTGCGAAATTGAACGAAATTATCTTTATGATATCTTAGTTAAACAAGCTAACTGATCGGTCATCAAATAATTCTCATTTGTGATGAAAGATAAAGACTACATTGGACAACTACGGGTATATTTTCAGAAGAAATATAAATGGCTCATACTGCAAAATAATGAGTACCTCAGGATAAACATGCGAACCCTACAAACAGGGAACTAATATTTTCTACAATAGCTACAGTCTCTCTCTTTTCGTTATTGTAGAAGTAGCTGGAATGGGCAGTATAAAGGAGTGCAGTCTTTTGCAGCCATCAAGATTGCTGTCATCTTGATCACTGAAACAAATTCTGTACAAAAAGCGTACACTCGGTCAGACTGAAGAGAAATCAAAAAACAGTTTTTGGATGATTTGTCGAATATAGGGTCACGAGAACCGGCGAATTTGTTCACCGAATAGTGGTGACGAGATTAACATGTTGAAAATATATAAAAGATGCAATAAACTTCAAACTCAACAGTTGAGACTTGTTGCAATACCAAAAAGATTCATTTTTGAGTTGAATACTTCTTTAATCCACCTTCAATAATAAGGGTAGGTGTTCAGTTAGAGCTCATAACTGAATTACATTACATTACAAGAAAAAACAGCGAAAATCATTGACTCTTGCTTAGAACTTGCAGATTACCAGAAGTTTAAAGTAAGATACAAATGAATGGGTCTCCATCATACTGATTCTAGACAATGACTAAATTCTCCATTCGGAGTCTAAGCCTCAACTTAACGTTGGTAGGACTATAGTGAAATTCGTTAGTTGAGGACACGGAAAATTTTAAGAAAAACGCAAGTATCTTTTGCGTAATTCATGTGTTAATCAAACAGTAAAATGTATTATGGGTAAACACTTATTTTTATTTCCATCTCGATGATCTCTTTTTCATTTTTATCACTGATCATCGTTTTCAGTGAATCATACCAGCTTCCTTAAGGTAATTGTATTTTCAAAAGAGTAAAGATCAGGGAAATACATTCTACATTTTTGCGCTGATACTGAATTGCACGTACTCAACGTATTCATTGGATGGCTTTTCCTCCGAGACCTCTCTAAGCAGCAATCTACAAGACCTGGATGTCGGGGCACCTTACTTTCCATTCCTACAGCATGCACTAAAACCCTTGGTTTTGGTTTAATGGTTGCTTCATTTTAGTACAGGTATTGGACAGACACTTGGTAGCAATATTTGTGTAATTAAACCATTCTTTTTTGGAGAAACTCAGGTATAAGTGACAAAGAAGTCTAACGGGCATGATGGAAGATGAACTTTGACAGACTCAATTAATCATTCATTTTATTACGAGTAGGGAAAGGGGATGTGAGGGAAACTCAAGCTCCTGGGGTCGAAGGGTTTCCTCAATTCATTCCCTGGAAATCTTATCACTTTTCTACTTTATTAAAAAGCTGCTTGATCTGACAAAATAAGGAGGTTGCGTAAAAAAGCCAAATCGAACTCGGGTCGTCCTTTAATATGTATAACCATTTCCTCGCGTTAAGAAGAAAAAAATTGTCTAAAAAGAAAAAGTAGTTTAATAGAGTCATCTAAAATCTGAAAAACAAAAAATTTCCAAATGAGGTGACGGAAAGGAAAATGACGGAGTTTAAACTTCATAACAACTACAAAACAGAATACTGGAACACATCTCGCAAGGTGAGTACGAACAATATTAATTTCGCAAAAAGTTAGAGCTCCTACTCCGGCGGCGTTTGGTGTCATCGTAAAAAAAACATCATCTATCACCCATAAGAGAAATGTCTTACGATTTTGGTTTCTGAATTTGCACACTAGCTGCATAAACTTTAGGCTTATGTATGTGTGCCAATGGCAAGAAGTACGAATAGCTGAATGATTGAGATGAGCTATTTTTTAATTACTAGAGTCGACTGAATTATTTTGCGTAATGTTGCTCGGATTAGCCACGCGCTCCTGCAATATCGCTTTGGATGTACCAAATAATAACATTGTTATTGTCTGGTACTAAAATCCTGAATGCAACCTCAGGCACGGCCAATGCAACTCCCATTTTCAGACGCAGCTTCTGTGCAACAAAACTGTGAATAAACTCATCTTGAAGACAGTTCTGATCAAGGAAGTTGGGTACATGGAACCGGCATCGCTATCTTTTGCCAGTCAAGCGAGTGAAGCCACTTCTGCCGTCCCAAGTCCCGCCCACCCGGCATTTGGCCCCAGTTGTGGAGGTGGTGTGGCAGTGGAGGGGTACCACCACCTCCTACATCAGCGAGTGAACACCGCGCTGTGAAATGGCAGACTTGCGCCACTCTGTGCTGTACGTGTTTTTTTCTTACGCATATATTTCAACTGCGTCCTCGCTGAATGATAAACCACAACATTTACATAGAAACATTTATTTATCAACACACATCCAGTTATGTGAAGAAATGATTAATTGCACACGCTCTATACATACCTGATTTTTTTCTGCTTGTTCTAAGTTAATAAAGAACATTTTTACAACCATACAGTAATTTAAAAAAATTTGTTTCACAGAGCAAGTTTTACAGAATATAGGCATTAAATTTACACACCTGCAAATAAAGTTAATTTATTTGAAATCTGACGGCTAAAGTTTTTCAGTTTATGAATGATTTCGTTAAATAGTTTAGTAGAGTGATGCCATCTTAAAGTAATATATTGAGAGACAACACATTTTATTAATAAATGAACATGATTATGTAGAGGATCAACTTCGAAACAGTGGTTGTCAAGTGAAGTGAACAGATTCTTTTCAATGCAAATACGAAGTGTAGAATTGAGCAATTTTTTTTTGTAAGTACTCAGATTCATACACAGAGCAAGATCTTGCTGACATTTCTTTTCAGCAATTAAACACAAGCCAACGACACCCTTTGGTGGATAGGTCAATTCCACTTTCTCTTTAAGGTCAATGAACGTCAAGGAATTTTAATAATCAGTATTTTGACAAAGAGCAATTACACTTGATTCGCAACAAAGAACATTTTTTAATTTTCTTACTATGTATCCTCCTATTAAAGGATCAACGTTATAAAAAGAAAAGACAAAAATGTGAAACATTTTACTTCCAATAGCAAGAAATTCTAGCCACAAAAAAGTCATTCTTTGCTTTCGGCGATTTTAATATTGACTTAACAAATGGAAAAAATCAGCTAAGCAGACTGCTGTACAAACTAAGCCTTTCACAAATGGTTAAAGAACCGACAAGAGTCTCTAAAACTCTCCTCGATCTGGCAATCACAAACAAACCTACGGCTATACTTGGTACAGTTAAATCACCCTCTGTTGCCGATCACCACTCTGTAGAATGTCAAATTAATATTGCAAAGGAGAGACAAAACTATCATTCCATGACTTACCGCTTAAAAAGTCAATATTCACCGGAACTGTTTCATGAAAAACTCCTAAACAGGTTCACTAAATTTCAAAGTATGATGCAATCTGACGATGTGGACATTC
>JACJUY010016266.1:0-13986 GCA_014220935.1 Platorchestia sp. MABIK | reverse complement strand
GCTACGTCGGCATGACGACGCTGCCTTTTTACGTCAGGATTGCCCAGCACCGTGGAGTTAGCTTTCGTACCAGGAGACCCTTAGCTCAGCCTCCTCATTCATCAATCCGCCTTCATATCGAACAGTGTAGCAGCCGTATTTCCGCGGACAATTTTTCTATTTTATGCTCTGCACCTAACGAGTTAGATTTGCTCATTTTAGAATCCCTCCACATTGCAAAAGAGAAGCCGCTTTTAAATAATGCTAATAGTTCATACCCTTTAGAAATTTTTGTCTATATTATTTTTATTTCTCCTACTGATCACTTTCGTCATGAACTAACCAATTTTGGTTTTTATTTTTTCAGACTTACTGAAAATGGAGCTGGTCTCTGAAACGTTTATAATTGACTAATTCAGAAATTTTATATTTAGCTTCGTAACTTCTATTAAATATGATACCTATCCGTGCTGTATTCTTCGTCTTTAAATTCTAAATGATCGTCCAACTAAGGAGTGTAAATTTTACGGAATTCTAATCTTTGATACTTGGTGGCTGAGTTTCTTACTTGCAATTTAATATTAAATAAGTTTCGTTACTTAACAAATGAATGAATCTCCTCCTAAATCTCCCCTCAAGGGGATACAAATATTGTATCTATGGGAATTAGCACTCCCAGGGGAACAATGTGAGGGCCCGAGCGGAGAGTTAGGCAGGAATTTTTTTTTGTTGACATAAAATGCCTTTGTTATGTTAAGAACTATCTTATTTCGGTTCACTGCTGTCCTTTTTTCTTCAGAACCTACTACTTCCTTCTTCAACTTTGATCTTGTTTCATGAACTTCTTTCTCATCTTACAGTTTCTATGCCCTTTCTGCATAGATTCCGCGTTTCCTTAACTCCATACTAAATGGTGCTTTCTTCCTTCCTCTCTTTGGATCGCCTTTGTTGCGGATAGGGAGGCTTAAACTAACTAACAATCTAATCCTCCTATATCTTTAAATTTATGTGAGTGTGTGCATATTATGCCTAGAAACTCCCAGTGGCGTTTTGAAATGAGTTATGAAGCACCTTAAGGTTTTTTGAAGGTTTTTGAGTGTTACTTGAAGTGCTACCTTTACAATGGATCTACTAATTCACAAAGCCATTAATCAAAGAAACTCTTCTTAATGTAACCAATTTTATAAAAGTCAAGTATCTTTAAAAATGTTGAAATGTTTTTAAATTAAAGTTGTGATTTCGGCAATGAAACCCCGACAAGTCGTTACATTTCCCTAGTTCATTGTAGCTAATAGAACATTTCCCTATTTGAAGAGCTTATGAATAAGTTCGTCATGCAGCTATGAGAAACATGAAACATGAACGTCAAGGAGCAGTTACAGTATTCAATGCAAAATTTTCTACTTATATTGCAGCTGTAATCTTATTCAATTTTAAGGACTGAGTCTTGTCGAGACAATGTTAATTAATATTACTAAATTTTGATTTTTTTTCACAGGTAAAAAGCTGCTGCAAATACATCGGATCCCAACAATGCATCAACCATCTACAAGTACTGAGACTGGTTCAGTGTTGGATTCAGGCACAGTCATGACGTCCTCACTTGGCCTCATTAATCCCAATTGGGCTCACGAATTAGAGGTTCCGTTGGAGAAGATGTCCAGTCATGATATCATCGATGTGGTTGAAAATAAAGCTCGACCTACGCCAAGACCGAGATGCTAGATGCTACGCGTCGTTATAGAGGCCGCTATGATGGTAACTCATCAGTCTGCCAAGAAGGCCCTGGACATAATAGCTTGGAAGTTTGTGGCCGAGTATTCACAGTCGTTCCAAAACATAATAGGAGGAACTCTGGTTGACGGGAGTTAACATTTGAGATCAAATGCAGACAACGTACCAAGACTTTATGGTTTATCAATGAACCCGAAGGTGCTCTCGTTCTTCAATGGTCTTGCAGATTTTGAATGGACAGAAATATGAACATTGTAAACCTTAAAATAAATATCTGATAACGCTCCCAATTGACTCACTTGATAACGTACAGTTTCTTTTAATTTACCAACATTTACTGGTAGCTTCTCGTATTCTTATTTTTGTTTACTAACATTTACTGTTAGCTTCTCGCTTTATTGACATCTGTTGCTTGAATATATCGATATCTATATATTTTGATCTGCAATCATTGCTGGAAACTATTGTATTTCTCTACTTACAACACTCGCTTTGTCACTAGGTCATTCACTGCTTTCCTTTCTCTGCACTTCCACACATCTTATTTGCACTAATCGCTGCTTATTTATAGTGGATTAGATGGTTGCATTGCTTGCCCTGTTCACTTAGGCCGCAGGGGTCTCCAAACTTTTTAATGTGAGGGCCACATTATATATTTTCTACATTCATACGGGCCGAAGGAATGAAAAAGGAAAAAAAACATTTAATTCAGCGATCCCAGTCGTGAGATAATTATTTTTTCAATGTCACCACCCAGGAATTTGTTTGGCTGGCCGGATGAAATTGCGTGGCGGGCCGGATGTGACCCGCGGACCATAGTTTGGGGACCCCTGGCTTTGGGGATGAGATTTTTTTGTTAAACTGTTTTGCGATTTTAACCTTAACTTAACGTTCTTACGCCATTCGTGAAAGTTTTGCGTAGTAGAGGCCCAAATAAAGTTGATACAGTTTTAAGAAATTTCTTTTGTTCGTGGCTCAATTCTCAAATTTTTGTTGTTGTTCTGGAAAATCCTAACTTTTACACCCATCACTTGATCCCTATATGATGTATACTCGTGTTTACCCACCCATAATCTATGCGAAAACATTTTGAACGTGCGTACTTCATTTACTGTGTGTATATTATATGTTTTGTATTTCGCGTGGAATAAAAAATGATGTGAATAAATGCGTGGATGATAATTAGCTGTTTATTAATTAAAAATTATTTATCAGGAGCTAAATCAAAATAAGATAGCATTCACCACTGTGTTTTTGAAGTTGGTATAATTTCTTATTGATGAAATAGATTTTGAATCTGAAAACTCTACTTTAAAGTGTGTCCTATATTATAGACCTCATTATTCCGATGAAATGGTACTTCGCATGCGTGTAAACGTTCACTCTGTTGTTAAGGGAGGATCTTGGAGGACTGTGAACGTCAGCGAAGGAGAAAGTGTGAATGCTTTCGGCTTGTAATTCATGCCCTGTCTCGTGATATGATTTTGGTATCTAGTGAAGCTTATGTTAATGTATTATATTAACGGCTATTATTCGTATTAAAGTGCACACTCGAGTTTAGTTACAGGAAAATATCGAAATTGGGGAAAAAATTCACCTTCGAATTATTTCCCTTGTATAGCCTTGTGTAATGCAGCCAAATATTTGTTTTCGATAGCAGTTTAGGTTAATCCAGCTATTTTTTTTGCTGTTATATGACAAATAAACGGATTTGGTTGTGATAGTTGAGATGATGATTCGGAATCTATCGACGAAAACGCTCGAGTTGTGATTTGATTTGCGTAAAGCTGTATTTTAACAAGGAAGTGTTTTTGGAGCGTCAATGGAAGGGTAGAGGAACACCGGAAGTTGTGATTTATTTGGTTAAGACAACTTTGAAAATTTAGTTTGATGAACTTTTCGTTACGCGAAGCAGATAATGATTTGACTTCAATAGTGCTCATAGGAATCTTATTTTCATGATTAAAAGAACATTTATTGATGCGATAACTATATTCCAAAACGTTTGCATTAGTAAATGTTCCTGTAACATTGATTCTTCTTTTTCTTTTAATTTAAGTTCTTGTATAATATTAATTATTGAATCGAATTGAAATAATTACCAGTCGTCCGCACCTTTTCTTAAGCAGAGGGTAGGATTTTTTTTAAAAGCTAATAGACATTCCGAAAATGAAACATTGTTAAAGTCATTGACCTATCGCTATGAGATTTTTGGGTGTTTAGGTAACTATGGTCAGTTGAACCGTCAAAGTATGGTCAAAGTATGTAACCGTCAAAGTATGGTCAAAGTATGTAACCGTCAAAGTATGGTCAGTTAAATAATTGATTTCATACCAATGTCAATTGCCGAGTCTGCAGGTGACGTAAGTCCCATTTCAAAGTAAAATGTTCGTTGAAGTACTCGGGTTGACCAATGAAAGCCGTTATAGCATTCTATTGCTTTATGTAAACTATTCTTTTACAGACATTTCAACAGTTTTCAACAATTTTCTCCGAAATATGGCTTGTACTAAGCTCATCGTATTTAAAAGTTTCAACGGCGGTTGATTTTTCTTGGCAATTAATCAATTATGGATTTCCATTATTTTTGTCTCGTGATTACTTTCATTTTACACAGAAATTTACCCAAAAATTAAAAAAATACATAAGTTTTACCATCGTTTTTTCCCGGCAAATCAGAAGAAAATCCTGATTTGTACCGTTTTCAATACCCAAGTTTTACTGCTATTTTACGGCAATTTCGTATAAATTAGAGTTTTTTTACCGTTTTTAATTTCCGGATATTACCATTTAAAGCACGGAAACTCCTTAGAAATCACGGTTTTTTTGCCGTTTTTTGCATTCAGGTTTTCCCCTCAGGAGGATACAAATATTGTCTCTATGGGAATTAGCACTCCCAGGGGGACAATGTAAGGGCCCGAGCTGAGAGTTAGGTAGGCCTTCTTTTTGTTGACATAAAATGCTTTTGTTATGTTAAGAACCATCATTTTTCGGTTCACTGCTGTCCTTTTTTTCTTCAGCACCTACTACTTTCTCCTTCAACTTTGATCTTGTTTCATGAACTTCTTTCTCATCTTAATGTTTCTGTGCCCTTTCTGCATAGATTCCGCGTTTCCTTAACTCCATTCTATATGGTGCCTTCTTCCTTCCTCTCTTTGGATCTCCTTTATTGCGGATAGGGAGGCTTAAACTAACCAATGATCTAATCTAATCTGCTCCCAGGTTTTACCGTTTTTTTCACGGTTTTTTGTTGGCAGCGAAGTTGCCAGACATTTTACTGTGAAATCATGGTGAAATTTTTTACAGTGTATGTGAAACATCGGTTAAAAATTCTCTCTCAATTTCTCACAACCAGGCCATTCATAGCGGACCTTGCTTAAATCAAAAAATTACGTCTGCTCTCTTGCATCTGCGCTTCGATTCGCAGCTATTGCGCTTTGATTTTAAAGAAAGCTTTCAATAACATTTGGTTGAATGAAACGGATCAGAACCGTTTGCTCTTTTTTGGGTTCAAAAATGTTGCAACACGAGACTTTTCTCTGGTGTGTTGTCGAAATATGCGATTGAGTTTCGGTTTGCGTTGCTCACCAGCTCTAATGCTTCTAGCCCTTTACAAGATCTCGATCTTGGATACCTGCAACGATTCAGAAGATCTGAAAAAATTAAAACGGCAAATTTGTCACTTAACTTACATGGACAACTGGGCTATCTCTGCCAACAGTGAAACTGAATTGCGCTGGGCATATGGCAAACTGCAGTCAATTTTTCAACCGTACGGTTTTGAACTGCAGCAATTCATGACTAATAATAAAGCTTTGCAAGCCTCTATCGATGCGACTGACGGAGAACTCCGCATGTAGCAAAACTGTTCGGTCTTCTGTGGGAAAAAGATCATAATACTCTGTGCACAAAACCAATATCACTAAATGAGACTGCAAGCACAAAACGAGAAATGCTGAGCACTCATGCTTCTCAGTTTGATCTCTATAATTTTAGTGGACCATTGATGAATAGAAGTAGACTTTTTATGCACGGCCTGCAATGTGACAAAAGCATTTCATGGGACGAAAAGCTCAGCTCAGAATTGTGACGGGAGTGGAAAAATATTTGTGGGCAGGCAAATCCAGCTCCTCCTGTTGAAGTACCAATAGATTTGTGGGTCGGCGCGGAGACAAATTTTGCTTAACAGCATACGCCGACAGCAGTAAAACTTTATTAGGTACTGTAATTTACATCACTTATTTGAACTCGGGATAGACTCACTTTGTGCTTGCCAAAATCAGGATAGTCAATAGGCAATTGGAAGGAAAAAGCATTCCGTCACTTGAACTTCAAGCCAAATGTCTTGCTACCGAATGCTTAATAGACTTGTTTTCTGAACTTTTAGGAGAAAAATGGGGACAGTCCATTGATGTCATGTAATTAAAGGTGTTTACAGACATTCTTGTGTGCATGTCATGACTAGATTCTTATTCTAACAAATTGGCCAAAATGCAAAAATGCAGCGTTTTTGTCATGAATCGCTCAAGTCGCATTTGTACTCTTTGTGAAACCTTTCCAGTAACCTTCTCCTTTATTGCAGGCATTGATAACCCGGTGGACTCGATAACGCGATCTTTATCGTACAAGCAGCTTGGGAAAACGACTTACCTATCCGGTCCCTATGCTTCAACAGGTGGGGTGAATCTTCCTGACCTTGTCACTGGAAGCGTCAAAATTCCAAACGCCGAAATTTCGGCGACAAAAAGTAGTAACGTAGAATCCTATGGCGGTCATGCCGTCGTAGAAGATAGATCTGAACATTCAGAGTTAGTTGGCAGGTGTTCGACCTATAAGAAAGTGATTGCCGTATACAGAGCAGTCTTGATCTTCGTCAATCGAATGAAGCAAAAATTGAAGCAGTCTAATCCAGAAAAATAGTCACATTTACGTCAGAGATGCTTCGCACGATTTTCAATCTGAGGCCGTAGCCAGAGCTGTCATGAACAAACAAAGAATTGAGTTTCCCGAGATGTTCTCTTCTTTGCGCGGCTCTTGTCGCTTAAATGGCTAAATGCTGTTCCAAATTCAATGACTCAGTTATATGTCCTCCCTGACCATCAAGGGTTACAGAGAGTGCGTCACAAGTTAAAGAAAGAAGACTACGACAATGGGAAAGGAACGATGCCAATTCTATTAGCGAAAAACAGTAGATTTACTCAGCTAGTAATTCTTGAGCTCCATCAAAAGTTAGCGCACGCTAGCTGTTATTCTCTACTGGCAGCATTGAGAAAGAAATTTTGGATTCCGCACTCTTTTTCAGTTGTGAAAAGAGCTTTGAAAACTTGTGTATCTTGCCGCCGCTTCAACGCACGAATGTTGAAAATTAACCAGAGCACCTACCGTGATTTCAGAATTCGACCGCACACAATACCATTCCGTGCGATTTACATTGAACACTTTGGTCTTATCTTTGTAAAATGAGGTGTAAGTAAAATTAAAGTGTGGATTCTTTGCATTACGTGTGCATGGAGTAAAGCGATTAATCTGAAAATTTGTCAGGATTTATCTGTCTGAATTCCTTAGAGCCCTACAACAAATCACAAAGTCAATTTTCTGGGAAAAATCATAAGGTACCCCTCTTATGTAATTTCTGAGCGAAATTTTGCGGGAAAAATGTGTCCTTTATCAATTCCATTTACAAAAAAAGTGAATTTCTTGCATTCAGTGATCAAAATGAGTTCGCTAGAACAGATCTGACACGGTTTTTTGACCATATCACTAAGTGAATTTTCTGGACAAAATCGTAAGGTACCCCTTTTGTAATTTTTGACCGAAATTTTGCTGCAAAAATGTGTACTCTATCAATTCCAATTACAAATAGAGTGAATTTCTCGCATTCAGTGATCAAATGAGTACGTTAGAACAGGTCTGACACGATTTTTTGACCATGTCATGATGTTAATTTTCCGAAAAAAATCGTAAGGTATGAAAAACATCGTAGGGTATGAAATTTTTGTGCGAAATTTTTTGCCAAAAGTGCGTGTTTTATCAATTTCTATAACAAGTATAGGGAATTTCTCGCATTCAGTGATCATGATTAGTTCGTAAGAACAGGTGTGACGCGGTTTTTTGACCATATCACGAAGTTTCTTTACTGAAAAAATCGAGAGGTACCCCCGTATGTAATTTTTGAGCAAAGGTTTGCATCAAAAATGCGTGCTTTATATATTCCAATTACAAATAGGGTGGATTTCTCACAATCAGTGATCAAAATGAGTTCGTTAGAACAGGTGTGACGCGGTTTTTTGACCAAATCACGAAGTTTATTTTCTGGAAAAAATCGTAAGGTACCCCTTTATGTAATTTTTGAGCAAAATTTTGCGGCAAAAATGTGTGTTTTATCATTTCCAATTACAAATGGAGTGAATTTCTCGCATTCAGTGATCAAAATGAGTTCATTAGATCTGGTCTGACACGTTTTTTGACAAAATCACGAAGTTAATTTGCATGAAAAAATCGAAAGGTTACCCCCATATGTAATTTTTGAGCAAAGGTTTGCATCGAAAATGCGTTCTTTATATATTCCAATTACAAATGGAGTGGATTTCTCGCATTCAGTGATCAAAATAAGTTCGTATAAACAGGTCTGACACGGTTTTTTGACCAAATCACGAAGTTAATTTACTGATAAAATCGAAAGGTACTCCCTGATGTAATTTTTTAGCGAAATTTTGGGGGCAAAAATGTGTGTTTTATCAATTCCTATTACAAATAGAGTCAATTTCTCGCATTCAGTGATCAAAATGAGTTCGTTAGAACTGGTCTGACACTGTTTTTTGATCATATTACGAAGTTAATTTTCTGGAATAAATCGTAAAGTACCCCTCTATTTAATTTTTGAGCGAAATTTTTCGGCAAAATTGTGTGTCTTATTAATTTCTATTAGAAGTATAGTAGATTAGTTTAGATTAGTCGTTAGTTTTAGCCTCCCTACCCGAAGCAACAAATGCGATCCAAGTAGAGGAAAGAGGAAGGCACCATTTAGTATGAAGTTAAGGAAACGCGGAATCTACGCAGAAAGGGCATAGAAACAGTAAGTTGGGAAAGAAGATTATGAAACAAGATCAAAGTTGAAGAAGGAAGTAGTAGGTGTTGAAAAACAGGACAGCAGTGAACCGAAAAAAGGGTGGTCATTAACAAAATAATATCCTATTCTACTGCAACAAAAAGAAAGCCTACCTATCCTTTAGCTCGGGCCCTCACATAGTCCCCCTGGGAGCGACAATTCCCATAGATACAATAGTTGTATCCCCCTGAGGGGTAGAAGTATAGTAAATTTCTCGCAGCCAGTGATCAAGATTAGTTCGTTAGAACCAGTTTGACACGGTTTTTAACCATATCACGAAGTTTAATTTCTGGAAAAAATCGCAAGGTACCTCCGTATGTAATTTTTGAGCAAAGGTTTGCATCGAAAATGCGTTCTTTATATATTCCAATTACAAATGGAGTGGTTTTCTCGCATTCAGTGATCAAAATAAGTTCGTATAAACAGGTTTGACACGGTTTTTTGACCAAATCACGAAGTTAATTTACTGAAAAAATCGAAAGGTACCCCCTGATGTAATTTTTTTAGCGAAATTTTGCAGCAAAAATGTGTGTTTATCAATTTCTATTACATGTATAGTGAATTTCTCGCATTCAGTGATCAAAATGAGTTCGTTAGAACAGGTCTGACACGGTTTTTTGACCATATCACGAAGTTAATTTACTGAAAAAATGGAAGGTACCTCCTTGTGTTTTTTTTGTGATATTTTGCGGCAAAAATGCGTGCTCTATCAATTCCTATTAAAAATAGAGTTAATTTCTCGCAATCAGAAATCAAAATGAATTCATTAGAACAGGTCTGACACAGTTTTTTGACAATTTCACAAAGTTAATTTTCATAAAAAATCGTAAGGGTACCCGATTTTGTAATTTTTGAGCAAAATTTTGCGGCAAAAATGTGTGCTTCATCAATTCCTGTTACAAATAAAGTTAATTTCTCGCATTCAGTGAAAAAAATGTGTTCGTTAGAACAGGTCTGGCACGGTTTTTGGACAATATCTCGAAGTTGATTTTCTTGAAAAAATCGTAGGGGTACCCCCTGATGCGATTTTTGAGCGGAATTTTAAGCCAAAAATGTGTACTCTATCAATTCCAATTACAAATAGAGTGAATTTCTCGCATTCAGTGATCAAAATGAGTTCGTTAGAACAGGTCTGACACGGTTTTTTGACCATCTCACGAAGTTGAGTTTCTGGAATATAACGTAAGGTACCCCCTTATGTAATTTTTGAGCGAAATTTTGCGGCAAAAATGCGTGCTTTATCATTTCCTATAACAAATAGAGTGAATTTCTCGCATGTAGTGATCAAAATGAGTTCGTAAAAACTGGTTTGACACGGTTTTTTGACCAAATCACGAAATTAGTTTGTGGAAAAAATCGAAAGGTACCCCCTTATGTAATTTTTGAGCAAAATTTTGCGGGAAAAATGTGTGTTTATCAATTTCTATTGCAAATAGAGTGAATTTCTCGCATTCAGTGATCAAAATGAGATCGTTAAACCAAGTCTGACACGGTTTTTTGACCATATCACGATGTTAATTTCCAGCAAATTAACTTCTTGATATGGTCAAAAAACCGTGTCAGACCTGTTCTAACGAACTCGTTTTGATCACTGAATGCAGAAAAGAAATTCCTTCCATTCGTGATGGAAATTCATACAACAAACATTTTTGCCGCAAAATTTCGCTCTAAAGTGACATAAGGGGGAACCCTAACGATTTTTTCCAGAATATTAACTTCGTGATATGGTTAAAAAACCGTGTCAGACTTGTTTTAACGATCTCATTCTGATCACTGAATGCGAGAAATTCACTCTATTTGTAATAGAATTTGATAAAACACACATTTTTGCCACAAAATTTCGCTCGAAATTTACATGAGGAGGTACCCTTACGATAAATTCCAGAAAATTAACTTCGTGAAATGGTCAAAAAGCCGTGTCCGACCTGTTCTGTGCGTACTTGCTACCGAATGTACGTTCCACACTGCAGCTACCGTTGTCGTCTCGTAGGGTAGGAAAGACTGAAACGTTTCGAGTAGTTTACTGTGGGTCGGAGCTGGCTAGTCCAGTGCTATCGGCGGGAACAGCTCAGTCAAAATGCGACTGCTCAGACACGACGAGCGCTTCTACGCGGCTCGGCTCAAGAATGCATGACGGGAAGCACAGTTCTAACGAACTCATTTTGACCTTTGAATGCGAGAAATTCACTCTATTTGTGATCGCAATTGATGAAACACACATTTTTGCCGCAAAATTTTGCTGAAAAATGATATAAGGGACCTGTTCTAACGGACTCATTATGATCATTGAATGCGAGAAATTTACTCTATTTGTGATAGAAATTGATAAAACAAACTTTTTACTTCAAAAATTTCGCTTAAAAATTATTTAAGGGGAATCCCTACGACTTTTTCCAGAAAATTAACATCGTGATATGGTCAAAAAACCGTGCCAGACATGTTCTAACGAACTCATTTCAATCATTTATTGCGAGAAATTCACTCTAAGAAAAAATTTGGGTATATGGTTCGATAGAGACATGTCTTTCAAATCCCACGTTGACAAAACCTGCAACACAATTCACGGGACTTCGATGTTTTTTAATCGTATAAAAAGTATGCTTAACGAAGAATATAGATTATTGGCCATCCAATCCTTGGCCTTATCACGTATTGACTATTGCAGCCTGGTATGGGGAGATATACCGAAATCTCTCCAAAAAGATCTACAAAAATGCATGAATTTTGAAGCTAAGGTTGTGTGCAAAGGTAAATTCAAAAATAATGATCACGTAACACCTCTCCTGAATCAGCTCGGTTGGGCTCCTATTGTCACGAGATGTGTGCGGTCCAACCCCTCATTAATTCACATTAACAAGGAGACCGGATTCTCGGTAATGAGGGATTGGCGTACCTCCACGAAATCCTAAAAAATAAAATACACGAATAATCGAATAAAAAAAATATACGTTACATATACTAAAACAAGAATGGTACTCACCGATGTGAAGGAATACCACTTACGCAGCACGCTTTTTCTGTGCGCGTCTGAATTGAAGGGATGTCTTTCGCGAGGATAGGTATTAATACCGCAGGGGTTATTGGAGAGATTTTATACTCAGCGCAAATACATAACACCCTGAACAAACTACCCTTCTCAAGGCACTAACGCGACTGACAGAATTGCAAACAAAAATTCGAGCGTAATAGCCTCATGACATTACTACCCTAATAATATGGGTTGGCCAACTCTCCACCTATCAACTGAATTAAGACACATGACAAAATGCACCCTATTAATGATTACGTTTCCAACAGCACAGAACGCGGTCATCACTCAAATCCCAGGTACACTCGCACCACCATAGCTTTAGTTCAGATTTCCTGAGTCATCCACAGTTCAGTAAAGTATCTTTTGATGACTGTGTGAGAGCGTCTCGTAAATTTTCTTCAAGTTGAAATGGAACACGAAGCGGTGAATTTCTATGGCGAACTGCCAAGAAAAAAAAAGAAGAAGAAAAAGAAGTAAAAGAGGTGATGCCGCCCTCCTGCACAGATTAAAAATTTCACCCATTACTTTGATTGAAACAATGTACTCATTTAACCATTTAGTGTTTACTTTAAATGACATTAATTCATTTATTATTAGTCCATTAATCACATATATTTCAAGAGCACCTCTTGAACAACTGGAACAAATTCTTACCCGCCCAACGACGTTTGATCTCTTTTTTTTTTTTGCTTTAATGTCTCGACCACGGAGGTCGTGTGAGACTTCTCTGCATGGGACAGATTGATATTTAAATTAATTAAATAAAATTCTGACAAGTACGATTACACTTCAACGCACGCTTCATGTTTTCACGTATTTTCAGAGTGAATTTTTCAGTATGACTCCGCTTTCACCACCTCCTACATGTGACAAAACACGTACTTCTTTCTCCGACGGTTCTCGACGCTAGACTGAAAACTTATTCCATGAAATTCATCTTAGTCTGCTCCATGAAGCAAGAATATACTGGAGGGAGCATAGCCAGTTTCGATCGGATTCAAACTAGCTGCAAAAGTTGAGAGACCGGGGCATACACAAGGCCCCACACGTGACCACCTCTGAGCCAACCACAGACGCTTGGCTGAAGTTGGCTCCTCCTCACCTCCTCTACAACTCCGCCTCCCATTTTCCAAAGCAAGATTAGTACTGCACCACAAATCAGAGGATGAGGTGTGCGTGCAAATCGCTCTGTAATTTGTTGTTATATTCAAGGGCCTGTAATCTTTCTAGTTTTCAACTGTTACTGTATCTTTGCTAGTAATTCTGATACTATTAAGTGTCCTCAAATGAGGAAAGACAATTTATTATCTTTCGGAATCTAAGAATCCCAAATTAATCCTTGTCAGAACTGGGACGTCAAGACCAGCAGGCCGCTGCCGAGATGGTTCAAGAAACAGTTTGTAAAAGAACAGAAATTTCTTGAGATTCCTTCCCGACTCGCGCGCTGTCAAAACACAAAAGTTCATTAACTTCATTCACTTGTAACTTTCGAAATAATGCACCTATCGAGTTCAAATTACTCTCAAAAGAAAGAATGAAACATTACTAAGAGAAAATCGTATATGCCAAATTCCTTTAACATTTACAGACAACAGGGAGCAAAGTTCCCGTAACCCCTTAATGAAAGGCAGATTTTTTCGATTAGCCTCATTTTGTCTCTCCTCTAATTTCTAAACTATTGCACATATAAAATTCAAATTAGTCTTAATTTCAACATAAATTCATTTTTACATGCTATAATGTAAGACAAAACTCTTTTACGTTTTTTGGGACGACAGAGAGCGAAGTTCCCGTAACCCCTCAATGCGAGACAGATTTTTTTGACGAGCAGCATTTTCTCTTTAGGCTAATTTCTAAACTATACCATCTAAAAACTTAAAATTAGTTTCAATTTCAACATCAAGTCATTCTCCATGCTAAAATGTAAAAAAAAACTCTTATACGTTTTCTGGTGAGGCAAGGAGCGAAGTTCCCGTAGCCCCTCAATGGTCGGTCGATTTTCTCGTAAAATCGCAGTTTGCGCAACTACTCATTTCTATACAATTGCACTTACATGAAATGTCGAAATTCTTCAAACAAATGATATTAGTGTTATCAAAATGAGGAACGAGGAACAAACATGCACGGATGAAAA
>JACJUY010016263.1:0-10180 GCA_014220935.1 Platorchestia sp. MABIK | reverse complement strand
GAGGGAGTGTTAATGCAGAGCAGGCCGACCAGCCTATAAATCGCACATAATCGACCGTCACGTCCGTAATCCACCGGCGATACGTCCTAGATTTTCAATTGGGTTAGGATGCTTTATGACCGTATCGGCGATACGAGTTTCACCAGTGCACAAGTACAAGAATATTTTAATTGTGGGTACTATTAGGATAGATTCACAGTATTTTTTTGCCATTCCCATCTGAAAGACTTATTAAATAAAATATCGAATCCCGTCATCTTTGACGGGCTGTGTGTACTGGTGTGAACAATATTGAAGAAAAGAGGAAATGATTTATTGGAGATTTACTTAAGGTCACGCAGAAGATGCGATACAGTAATATCAACGAGCGGGAACGACTTATCAAAGACACTGGCACAGATTAGAGAAGACGTATGTACACCAGATGCTGCCACCAAGAAATAAATCACATTTGTAACAGAAAATTACGCTTAAATTAAAATATACAAGCCAGAGGTATATCGTTTTTTATTCATTTTCGGAACATTCAACTCAAGTCAGATCATATTCGCGCAATTTAGAAATCAAGTGATCGTTCAATTCCCAGTTCAATGAAGTATAGAAGAATACAAACTCTTATCTCTCATTTAATGAAAATATTCCTGATGAGTTATTTATAAGAGGAGCCTGATCTACAAGGGTTGGACAAAATAATGGAAACATCTAACATTTTGGCATCATAAGCTTTGAATGTGTTTTAAACAATCAAAAAGTGACATATAGTAATGCTTTTCGTTAATTCTTTTGTTATTTTATATGATTATTTAATATGACCATCTTATGTAGATATTTAAAAAAATGTCTGTTATCATTAATAAAAATGACAGACCTCTCGGATTTTCAACGAGGCTAAATAGTTGGTGCTCGTATGGCAGGCGCTACCCAGGTAGCAAGAAATTATTAGGCTAATATTGGGTTGATTATTATTTATTGACCCGATATTGTAATCTTGGATTACAATAATAGGCTAATAACAAGACAATATCGAAAAAAGATAAACTTATTTATGATGACAACTTGTTATTGGGACAATGTAGTAAATAGTTTTATTTTTAATATTAAACTAACAGTGTAAATGTATATGTATGATATTCAAATAAGTGGAAACTATCTCATAATAATTAAAAATCTCGCAATTTATTAAAATTTGTTAAAATATAAATCATTATTGCTCAAACATTGGGTTGATATCGTACGCCAATAAAGCGGAGTAATTTGTATAAAACGTACCAATTAAGTTAATGAATAGTTATTTCAGTCATTAATGAGTGCAGATATATTTGACAGATATCCAGAAATGTGAATACGTTACAATAATTTGTAAATTCAGAATTAGTGTAGTCACAGGTTCACAGTTCTTGTTTTTTCAGTCGTCCAATGAGTTTCGAAAGTCTAGTTTTTTCAAAAAAATATGCTAAAATCGTTTTTCATATGTTACTATAGCAATAAATGTCTATATATTGAACAATTACGCATACCTGACGGGATCAAACTGCATGTACAGGTTGCCCGACCACCTTGTATTTTTCCAAGGAACATTTTGTAGTGCCTTACCTTAGTTACCCCTCAAACCTAAATTCTAGTCTACTAAAGTATGCTCAGTAACTTTGATATACACCCAATGTGAATTCTTACGACTTAAACTTTTAATTTCTCCACTGCGAATCACCGATACCAAGTGGAGGGGAAGTATAAGTAAGGCCACCGCTTCACGCCGCTAACGGAACTCAATGGCGGAGGCAGCTGCATATGGTCTAACAACCTCGGTATCAAGTCCATAGTGATAATCAATAGCTGATATTGGAGAAGTGAATATATCATTATCGGGAAAATTTTGTTCTACCAATATCAACCTTATATCAAGAATTGAGTATCAATCCAATGATATTGTAGGGAACACCTCATTATCTAATGAATATTGACACAATTATTAGTTGATATTGGGTTGATGATAATATTGGTATTGGGCCAATGTTTCTTTCCAATATCAACCGAATTTTCCAAAATAAGGTATTTCCCCAATGTTCATTTTGAATATCCAGTCAATATTGAGACTGTATATTGGCTCAATATTAGGTCAATAAATTTTGCTACCTGGGTAATGTAACAGAAACTGCACGAATGTTTGCCGATTCAAGAGGTACTGACTCAAAAGTAATGACTGCCTTTGAAAGGGACGGACAAGTCCTCAACAAAGCACAGATCTGGCCGAAAGGTGAAGTCATCTGAGAGAGACGGTCGGACTCTGCATCGAATTATTGTTAGAGAGGATCGCAAGACCAAGGCTCCTAAAATCACTGCAGAGCTCAACGAACACAAACAAAACCCAGTTTCCATAAAAACTGTTCGTCGGGAGCCGCAAAAGGTGGGTCTATGCCCTACTAAAATACATTTTGTTGATTTTTCAAGATGTTTCCATTACTTTGTCCAACCCTTGGCTAGATGTTGTGTTAGTTGATCACTGAATAAAAATAATTCGGCGCCAACCATCAGTTTTGATGTAATGGGAAAGTTTGCGTTTTCTTCAAGTTCACATCTATTTAAACCGTCACTAATTAAACATTAGCAACTTCCTAGCGCGCATCGCAATCTTTAGCAGTCCTAAATCGTTTTTATTTTTAAATCGAGAATATCAGTCAAATAAATTCAGAGTAAATTTTAAAATATTTTGCTGTTATTAAAAAATTTAAATCTAAATTCTAATTGCATTCACAACTCTAATTGCATACTAATTGCATTCATTCAGTCAGTTCAATTCAGGAACGGAATAATTTGACGCGACCGGCTGAAGTGTTCAGTTGAGCGACTTGGCACCACGCAAAAACCAACATCCGGGGCAGGAACACCTGTGCTTGCGTTATGAACACCTGAACACACAGAGCTGTGGCAGCGTTTGGCGCAGTGGAAGTCTCGTATGAAAATACTTGAAGCTGGTGCTGCCACTTGTTATCAAAAAGAACATAAGCCACTAGCAAAGAAAAAAGCATTCGACAAACTTTAACAGAGCCTATTATTCAACTACCAACTCAGTTCACACATTTTATTGCGCATGGTTGAAACGCCTTTCTGCGCTGATTTGTTCGGAAAGAGCTTCACTGTACACAATGCTATGAATCCGCGCTTATTTTACTCTAATGCGATTTAATTTTTCTGGCGTTTTCAAGGGTATTGAAATTTTTTTTAAAGTCTGCACATTTCTCCCTGACTGAAAATAACCTTCAGCTAAAAAATAAAACACTGTTAATATGTTTTTTTTTCAAGTGGACCTGTCAAATTACGCGCAGAGTGCGAAAGGTAAATCATTATTTTTGCCTATGTTCTTAAATAGTTGTATTTAGGGACAAACGTCAAGGCCAAAATTATAGATTGAAAATTTAATTTTAAGAGGTAATCCAGAGGCCTTGAAAAATTTGAATGTCAATTGAAATCCTATTTTTAGTTATCTCTGGTGTCCTGCCTCCCGTCCTCCCCAGCTCCTTAGTAAAGTATTAAATCGAAGCCAAAACGTACCTTTCTATAAAGCCGGGCATTATCTGCTCAAAGACAGGGGTTGCACAGGGACCACTCTGCTCGTTGTGGCTGGGTTCGAGCCTCGAGCCAACACTGCCTTTCTGGTGTCTTGGATGGAACGCCGATGTTCTGCTTCCACTTGAAGGAGAAATTGTAGCTGCTCTTCATTCTTTGTGAGTTCTTTGTTAAACTTTAGATAAGAGATTTTTCCTGCTCAGCATGGTCGTTAACTATTTGAAGAGCCATCAATTGTTCTTTGGCCGCTTGGAAAATTTGATTCACTGCCCAAGAGAGTGGATCAGCGTCCAGAAAATCCGTGGGAAGACAAAGCTTTTGAAAGAGGCACATATAGTAGGGCGAAGAGAATGAATATATGTAGATGGCTCTTTGCAACGGTCTTGAGAACTGACTTCTTCATCGACTAACGATAAGCCGATGTTCTCCTCAGAGAGATACCACAAGTGACATTTCAGTTTCTCGGAATTAACCGCAGAAATGTCGGAATTTGTGGCACTGTAGTTGAGGATATCTTTCATCAAGTTCAGGGCGCAGAGAGTAGCTTGGAGAGCACTAGGAGCATTGAACCAACATTCCACATAGATGGGAATAATAAAGCAGCACGTCTCCCGTGGGCCTTTCTTTCCCCTAGCAGTCAACTTGAACTGACGTCGGAATAGCCAGACTTTGATGGAGTAGACATATTTCGACATCCAACAGGCATAGTGCTTAGGGACAGGGTACGAAAGTGAACTCCTTGGGAGGGTCATATCCTGTAAACCAGATCGTGAGCTCTAGTAGCTCCCGATTGTTGTCTTGTGGATGATGAGATGTTAACTGGCTGGTGACAAATGTGACGATGTGCTCGCTTTCTGCTCAGTTCCGAGGTCGAACCACATCAACCGTCAATCCAGAATCATAGATAGTGTTATCAATCCTCTCTCAGTCAGCCTGGAATCTCTTGAATATGAGTACACCGGGTCCGTATGAAAAACTCAAGCAAGCTTTGAATGCAGCGGGAAGCATGCACAAGCTTCATTATATGATGTCGACATGCAAAGTGGAGGAAGTCCCAGCTTTAGCTGCTGCTCTATGAGTGCACAAGCCCCTCGTATTCCGGTGTTAGCTACCGCGGCATCGAAACTTAGGGCAGCGATCTTGCCAGGGAGCCCCCAATCGTCTAGAGCGTCGACAACAGCTTGGACCTGACTCTCCCCGGTCCCCGAAGAGATCTTAGTATGTGAACGCCAAGGTGCCTTTGTCCCTCTGACCCCGTTTTGCGAGTGTAAATACGCTCGCCGCATTCTTATATGAGCATTTTGGCCGCATCCCACTCTGTAACAACATCCGCCGTCAGTAAACGTCGCAGTTCTCCAGCGTATCACTATCCCTCGGTCCACAGACATTGGTGGCCAGTATGGGGAACGAACGTTCGACATTCGCGTTATCGGCACGACGCTCTATCCAAAATTATTGCGCGATCCATAATCGCCTGTAGAGATGTAGGTCATGCTGGTGTAGATAATCAGCCGTTGTAGATGATGCTCACACTGGTTCTTCTCACTCTCCTTTGATTCTTGATAGTTGAGCGTGATCTTAATTATCACCTCGGCTTCGCGTTGAAAGAAGCTGACAGAAGTTTCTAGAAGCTAACTGAAGCTAGAAGCTTGGTCCGAAGACCAAAATGGCCAGATGATCCACTCGCTTACTCGGGGTCAGGCCTGCCATAAGCTTTCCATCCCAGTGCAGTGTCAGAGGACTGTTGGCCGAAAACTTCTCATGCAGACTGCTTACAAAAGTTGCCCTGGTTTTGATTCTCTCTTTCCTAACTGAATCCCTGTTAATATTGAACTCAGCCGGGTCGTTCCTCACGCTCCTGATTGCTTCAGGGATTATCAAGGCGGTTTTCCTGTCTGAAACTTGTGTGCGGTCAAGAGCACCAGCGAGAGTAGGTGTAATGGCTTTCTTCGTGCCTTGAGCCCTTTTCGGGCGGGCGAGAGCAAATTTTGGTATTTTTGAACACAACTTGATCATCATTGTCTGTAGATTCTACTTGGCTGTCACTTCTGTTGCTGTTTGAGGATAGCACAGCTTTCGGAGTAGAGGCCTTACACTCTACCAATGGCAAGGAATTTCTATTCTTCTTCCCAAGTTGCTTCACCTCAGTTATTTTCTCCTTCTTTACCAAAATTAAATCTTGACATCCCAAGAACCCACGGCGCTCTTTCTCACGCTGGGCAATAATAAAACACTTGTCTTGTTCAATCTCGATTTTCTACAATACTTCGGTATGAGCAATATCAAAAAGGTTATCCAGTTCATCTATCAGCGTATCCTGCTTAGAGGTTTGAGTTGGAGTCATCCTGTTCCGGAGACGCTTTAAGTTTTGCCATGTTTAGAAGAGATTTTCCAATTCCTTTATTGAGTGCTGCTCTGGTTTAACAGGGATTTGGGCTTTTCCCACCCATATGGCTTAAACTTGACGAACTGTCTCAGTGGATGCCTCACAATCCGTTTTCTTTTCCTTGCTGTGGAGACAGAAAAACCACCAAGTATTTCACGATTAGATGGAAGCTTGGTACCGCCAAACATCTCAGGCGTATGCCCGAAGAGAAAAACTGCATTCTGGGCTCGTGTAGGCACGGAGTGAAGCCACTAAATTATCTAGGTATCTATTTCAATGCTTATTGCTTACTCACCTATAATGCCAATAAAATAACTAGCAAAGACATGATTCTTATATACTAATCTACAGTTTATGTGTGAAAAATTGTAATAATGAACATAATATGCAAACAAATTCAACATAACTTTTTTATAAAAAAAAATTGAAAAAAGCGTATCACAGTTTTGTAGAACCTTGTATTATTCTTCTTTAAACACCAAACTCATTTATTTTTTTCAAAAACTCTAGGAGCCTTAGCAATTTAGTTAAAATTTCCTCAATTCTTGGGTTGACGGTCTTTTAAAAAAAATGAAGATGCCTGGACTACCTCTAAATATTCTTCGAATTGCCTCATAGTTTGATATTATAATTTTTAGCCTAATGGGCTCTTCTTGTGTGCTCGCCGTGGTACAGTCGTGAAGGGATCGGCCTTGCATTTCGGAGGCCCGGGTTCGTATCCCGGCACTGGCGCGGCGATTTTCCCCGTTGGGTATATGGGAGAGCTCAAGCACAATACCCCACTCAACCCAGGTGTCGGAAATGGGTACCGGGTTCACGGGGGAACCGTCATGGTGTCCTATATATAGTGTTAGTTATAAGACATTTGAAAAACCAATGCTTAAGATCATATGTATCAGGCTTGATTGGAAATAAAGCATCCTAAGATGCCGATGTTTGTTTGTTTTTCTTAGACGGTGTGAGCGTAACATTTTGAAAGGTGAAAAATATGCTCCATCCTAATATATGTACGTACATTTACATGTGTCTGAGGGCATGGAGTTTTATTTATTTCTAATTTCGTATTGTCTGAATCAATTTGTTAGAGATAAAGTTTTTGAGTTTTTTTTCACATTTTAAATACCCTACAAGTAGTACAAGTTGATGTCATAGTTCATAATTTTATTATTAATTGATTTAGTTTTAATTTGTATAGGTACTAAATGATTTTATGCGCACTGATTATTCCGTGTTTGCACAGCAAAAGTGCCATTCCTCCATATTGTAACCTATCATGGTATCAAATTGTAAACTAAATGATCCCAGGTCGTCCTTACAGTACTGTGCTCTTGCTTTCTGGACTAATTGTGGCATGAATTCTATGAATTGAATCGTTGTACCTTATAAATCATTGCAATAAATACTTTAAAAAAGTAGCCTGTGGATGTTTGTTCATTTGTTTGTGTCTTTATATCCATCGTATTGCGCCTTCAGTGTTAGACTGAGTAAATAAAAACATTATTCTAACCATCGAATTTTCAGCTTGCTGAAATGTTGATTTGCGAACCTTGAATGAGTCTGTCAACTGCGCATTTAATGTTCTAATGCTCTTGCATCAGAACGTGTGCACTCGGATACTGACAACGATGCTAACAGTTCTCACACAGCGGGATTTTTAAGTAGAGGGAGCTAAAAGAATATCTAATCACTCCTATATTTTTACTATATTTTAAAAAACAAAGTGGCTATGGAATTATGAAAGACACTAGTTTTATTAAAGATGTTTTTAACCAAGAGACTATGACACAAAATCCACATTCAAATGAAAAATGCATACGATTTTAGCATTACCCGAAAATTACAAGCTAGAAAAAAGAATAACTTATTCTAGTAACAACTGCTTACTCCAACCAGGAAAATTTTTCACCTTTTGGGATACTTTATGGGAGAGAAGTTTATCAGGAAAAACAATAAACTTACATCAGCTCATGACAAACTCTCAAGGAAGGAATCCAGTGAATTGGATCTGATCCTACCAGAGCCGTATTGTACAGCCTGCGTAATCGTGTAGATGTGCAACTGCATTCAGGGAGGCGGCACATGAATAATATTATATTCAGAAATTAATCAGATTAAAAATACTGCTTTTACTGATTTCATAAATACTTTGAGTTTTAAATTCATTCATCAATATAGGATTAATCAAATGTTATTTTATTAACTCCTCGCAGTCTTTGACAGTGGTTGAGGCTGTACGAATAATCTCACTCGAGATAAATTATCCAACGTGAGAGATGTAAATGAAGAAAAATCTAAAAACAGTATGTTTCCAAAGAGGAAGCACATTGGGTAACACACTTAATTCAACACATTGGGCTTAAAAATTATAAATACTAAGGGTGTATGTCCAAGTGGTATTTGCTTTTAAGTCGTTTCACTAATATAGGATTATACATTATTAAGTAATATTGTAGGCCCAATGTTTAAAAATCCTCCTGTATATGCATCGGTCATCATCTTGCTCCTATACTGTAATCGTGTGATCCGTGAGACATGCTGTGCTGAACACGTGACCAATTTGAGTCTTAAAATAAAAGTTAACATAACATCAAATTGATAGACAAACCGTTGCAATAGACAGTAACGGTGTCACGGGTTGAATAAAGAATTGAGAGAAAACATTAAAATAATGAATTTTTACTCTAAACAGGACTGAAAGTTTATGATAGTAAATACTACTAAAATATGCTTTGGAGGATAGTCTCCTCTTACACTCCCTCAAAAGGTAAAGCTTCCGTGGCAGTTGTTAATTAATATTGTAAAAATTTTGGGTGGATGGGTATGATTTTGCAATTGAAACTAAGAAATTTACACCTCTAAAGTTTTAAATAAATTTTAGTGCATGCACCAACCTAGCAACCAGCTCGGGAAAAACACTTTTCCACATAACAATATTTTTATCTGATTATCTACCAAAATGATGCGGGCGCAAAAGATTTTTTACCCAGAAACGAGAAAGAGCTGTCGCACAAGGCTAATGAAAAGATATTAATAAAAAATAACAATGCACAAAAACTAAAAACTTTCGCAGAGAAAACCAGAAAAGCGAAGATATTACATTTTAAAAACTCCCTAGTATATTTGAAAAAATCTTCAAATCGAATTTGTGGATGCAAAATAAAATGTATCTTGCCCATAGCATTGCTTGACTGAAATGTGAGCTATGAACTCGTTATGATTTTTTATAGAAAAAGAAAGAGAAATGAAACTCTCACGAACTGATATAAATACCGTTCTAAACATTACCCTACACGCACATCTAAAAGAAACATGCACGCAGTAATAAATTTCAATGCTGGTTCTTAATACGATGAAGGAAAAATACGTAAAATGATTGGTTTATATAACCTAAGCTCAGATTGCGCTTATTTTCAATTTATTCACATGTTGAGTGAAAGAAATGTATGACGCCCACTCAAGTAGCGATAAATCCCTTTTTAAAGTAATGAGTGTACTTATTCTAGTAAATGAAATACCTAATATCTTCTTTTCAACAATTTTAGACTAACTCGTCCAGGAGTGTTTAGTGAATGTAACTGAAATGTTTTTCAGTTTTCTGTTTTTCTGTACACTTTGTGATAGAAATATCGGGTTAATAAAGTTTCAGTATAAACACAAAAAACGTCCAAGTTTCTGACTATTTTTCGATTCTTAGTAATAGCTCGATGACATTGGTGCTCTTGAGATAAAATGGAAAAAGGGTGATAGGTTGGTCTCGTTTTAAAGTAACAAACGTCTACACAATTCCAGCACATAGATTACAAATGAACTTGATTGCGATTATATGATTGACTACTTTATATACACAGGGTTAGTGTGAGGTCTTCGTAGCAGGTCTATCAAGAAATGTGATGTAGAATTGGGGAAATTCATCATGCTATCGAAATAAGCGCCGTCATACGACGAAGTAAAAAAGTAACTAACTCAAGCACAGATATTTCAGTTCCAAAGAGTTTGAAATGCTGACCTCAAAGTAGCAGTGAACAGAAAAAATTAAAAATAGGAAGACTAATGACGCAACGCTTAGACTCATTTTGTACTAATTAGAAGATAGAATCGATAAAAGTGAACGTTTCGACCAACTAGCAGTGGTCATTCTCAACACTGTAAAAGTTAAGATTATAAATCAGTCATCATTCAGAAAATCCAAAGGTAAAAACAAACATGAAATTAAAAACATTTGCTACCAAA
>JACJUY010016262.1:0-13994 GCA_014220935.1 Platorchestia sp. MABIK | reverse complement strand
CTGTTTTTTCTTGGTTTGTTTGTTTGCACCCACAACACGCAGAGCGGTACGACCCAGAGCGTCTGCACGAGGCAGCTCACCTCAAATACGACGAGTTCGGCCCCCTGGTGCGCGAGACGCTGCCGGACGGGTCAGGTCTGCTGTCCGTTTTCGACCCCGAAGACATAAAAAGCTTCCTGCAGCAGACCCGAGCGCAGCCAAACCGGCGGTCGCACCTTGCGCTCCAGCTGTACCGCCGGGAGCGGCCGCATATGTATAGCTCTGGTGGACTACTGCCCAGGTGAGGATTTTTGGCTAGGTTAACTTCTCATTTCGGCTAGGTTAATTTCTCATTTCGGCTAGGTTAACTTCTCATTTGGCTAGGTTAACTTCTCATTTGGCTAGGTTAACTTCTCATTTTGGCTATGTTAACTTCTCATTTTGGCAGGTTAACTTCTCATTTTGGCAGGTTAACTTCTCATTTCGGCAAGGTTAACTCCTCATTTCGGCTAGGTTAACTTCTCATTTCGGCTAGGTTAACTTCTCATTTCGGCTAGGTTAACTTCTCATTTCGGCTAGGTTAACTTCTCATTTCGGCTAGGTTAACTTCTCATTTCGGCTAGGTTAACTCCTCATTTTGGCAGGTTAACTCCTCATTTTGGCAGGTTAACTCCTCATTTTGGCAGGTTAACTCCTCATTTTTGCAGGTTAACTCCTCATTTTGGCAGGTTAACTCCTCATTTTGGCAGGTTAACTCCTCATTTTGGCAGGTTAACTTCTCATTTTGGCAGGTTAACTTCTCATTTTGGCAGGTTAACTTCTCATTTTGCCTAGGTTAACTTCTCATTTTGGCAGGTTAACTTCTCATTTCGGCAAGGTTAACTCCTCATTTCGGCTAGGTTAACTTCTCATTTCGGCTAGGTTAACTTCTCATTTCGGCTAGGTTAACTTCTCATTTTGGCAGGTTAAATTCTCATTTTGGCAGGTTAACTCCTCATTTTGGCAGGTTAACTCCTCATTTTGGCTAGGTTAACTCCTCATTTTGGCTAGGTTAGCACGTCCATCGCGTTTCCGCGGTTGCTTAGTTAGGTGGTGATTAGCAAATTGAGAAATCGACATTACTTCTCGAATACATTTTATCCTTCCTAAGGAATATGAAAATAACAATGCACGATAACATTTCACTTCGCATGATAAGTTAGTTTTTAAAAAGGTCGCGTAAAAGATGAAATGCCATTTATTTATACCGGTACATGAATGAGCAACTAACTCAGTGGTACACATGTGGCCCAATACGCGGGGAACGTGCTTACCTCACAACTGTGAAACTTCTAACTTGGTAGGTTCTCCTACAATTCACATGGGTTAAATTTTTCCATTTTTTTAATTTGCCATTTTTTCCATGGGTGTTATACATATTCTTTTACTTGCGAGTGCATTGGTTCTCTTCATGAATGCGCAACGTACGCAAAATCGTTCATTGATAGCAGCATTTTTCATTGTACCTCCATTTGTATTAATCCTGAACCAAATTAAACCTGTTGTTAATAAAGCATCGAAAATTACGGTCTTTTCCAGATAAGCCCCGCCACTAATGCAACACATAAGTTCACCCACTTGTAACTTTCGAAATAACGCACCTATTGACTTCAAATTGTAATTGAAACGAAAGATTAAAACATTCTTTCGTTTGAGAGTAATTTGAAGTTGATAGGTGCATTATTTCAAAAGTTACAATTGGATGAACTTATGTATTGCATTAATGGCGGGGCTTATCTGGAAAAGATCCAAAAGTTGTAAGCTTGTTAGTAAATTCGATGATGTAGTAGTTTTATCATTTTCCGCAAAAATACTCCCAAAGTACGTATGATTATTCTATCGAATATTTTAAATCGATCGTCAAAGCAAGGTATGGACGTTGAAAATGGAATTAGCTTTTTGTGATTAATTAGAGACTACTTTTGATCGTTTTTGTAGCTGCAGCTCAAGTTCGGTGCTCGGTCGACTGTGAACATTTCTTCATAAATTGCCAGTTGCTCAAGTGGCTGGATGAGGCAGGAATGTGGAGCTACTGGAACGATTTGAAAGGCATGAAAATTCTGAGTGTTTTTCTTGAATCGCGATCATGTTTACAGAATATAAGTATTTAGGAGTATGAGCTGAAAAACTATGAAGTAGAACTGATTAGTAAAGTGCCATTTCTCTGTGCACTCTCGTGGGAGTGGAGATCTTCTCCAGCGATTTTAAACGTGTTTAAGCGAGTGTATTATTTTTCTCAGCTGTGCTTTCCATGCATAATGTGAAGTTTCTTCTTAATTAATTACATTTCTTTTCCATGCACGCTCGAACTCAAGTGGTTGCTCTCGTAGCTTCTGGGATTTGTCTCACTGACGCTGGCTGTGCCTGCTCTGAAAATTCCCTTGTAACACCAATATGAAATTCATCTTTTAATTATTCTTCCTACTCAATATCGTACCTTCGCATGATCGTTTGATTCGCCGAGTTCTTAATCCAGTGTATTTTTTTTACAGAGTTTTGATCAATTTATTGTGAATTTTAACGTTAGTGTACCGAGCTCTGACGCTTTCACACCACGGCGATGTAACTCTGAATTTAAATTCCTTCCTACTATGTACATGCGACGTATACACCCTATTCTTTATTTCAATTAAATTGATATTCCTCCGAACGAGGATTAAGATTTTTCTCCCTCAATGCACGGTTTTGACATTGATTAAAAGTCCAAATGATAATCACGCTTTTCTTGTTAAATACCATTGCCAGTTTGGGAGCACACATGCACGAGTCTTAAAAGTTCCATAAGTTCCTCTCCAGAAAACTGTAATTATTTCAGTATTTTTTCTCAATCCTTCCTCTAAATTACCTTCCCATCGTGGGGACACAGCTATTGTCTCTATGGGAAGAATTAGCACTCCGAGGAGGAAATGTGTGAGGGCCCGAGCTGAGAGTGAGGTAGGCTTTCATTTTGTTGAAATGAAATGTTTTTGTTATGTTAAGGACCATCTTTTTTTTCGGTTCACTGATGTCCTCTTTTTCAGCCCCTACTACTTTCTTCTTCAACTTTGATCTCGTTTCATGAACTTCTTTCTCAACTTACTGTTTCTATGCCCTTTCTGCTTAGATTCCGCGTTCCCTTAACTCCATACCAAATGGTGCGTTCCTCCTTCCTCTCTTTGGATCACCTTTGTGGCGGATAGGGAGGCTTAAACTAACTATTAATCTAATCTTCCTCTTACTTTGTTGATTCAATACTCGTTATTTCGATACTTTCTCTGGACATTTTTGAGCACTTTTCTGAGCCTTGTCACCGTGGCCGAGTATTAAGAGCGTGCGTGCGCCCTTCACGGGAAGGGTCGGCAGTTCGAATCTCAGCGATGCCACCCGACGAATCTCCCCGTTGTGAAAAGGGAGAACTCAGGCACAATTCCCCACTCTACCCAGGTGTCGGAAATCGGTACCGGCTAGACCGAGGGTAACTGTCATCGCGTCTTGGTGTTGGTTATAAGAGATTTGAAAAACCAATGTACCAGATATCTGGCTTGATTGGAACAAAGCCTCTTTTTCTCACATTTGCGTCTCGTTTGTATTCAGTAACGGAGAAGAGTGGACCAACTTGCGTCGTCCATCTCAGGCTGTGTTCGGCAAACCAGACGTTGTCCTCTCACATCTGCCTCAAGTCGACCAGGTTAGTAATTCAGTTTCTTATTTTTAGTTTAAGTTTTAACTAAATCCAAAAGTTTGAGAGATCAATTGTTTTGTGTGTGTGTCGACGTTTATGAGTTTCGTGTGTTTTCATTTTCTAGATCATCTATAGGTTTGCAGATGTTACTAGTAATGTACTTTAGGATTCAGGACAGCTTTGTTCAGTTTTATTTGACCTCGTATTTATTTGCGTATACATGATACATCGCGTTTTTTATTCCTGAGATATTTATTTTTGTCTTCCTCCCCATCATTTAAATGAGAGCAAAACATAGACGCGTGGGGTGATCAAGCCCTTCGATGGCCTCAGCTATTCTGTAGTGAAAGTCCTTCGGGTCATACAACCACTTATTGTACCTGTTGAAATTGGTGCTCCCGTGTGGAATTTGAGACTTCAACTCCTTGCAACTCTTTAACGAAGTAGTTTTGACCGCACGGTAATTGAGTAAGAAGTGTTTATTTCCACGTTCCTAACCTCATGTTAAAGCCTGTTCATCAAAGTGCCGGTCCCCTTGTGTAATTTGTGATAAATATTAAGGATGCTGAACTGGTATCAAGCTAGGGTCTTCCCTGCGACATATCACTCCATTTATGGGAAAGAATATTCAAATTTTTTTCCTTTACTTTTCAGAAATCATTGATAATAAACCCTTTTTCAAATTACAATTACACGTGACTATGGAATTCGGCTCATGTCTCTTGAAAATTAAGAACTTTGACTTATTTAACTTTGGCTTCCATGCTTTATTGTGCACAAGTTTTGTAAACTTTATCTACACTAATATGGCATAGTCTTCAAAATATCTACTAGTTTCTACAGATGTGCATCTTTTTCAGAAAACTTCACAATGCAAGTTATTTCAATTTTCGTGTTCACTGTCTGAAGTTCACCTCCTCCAATCTTGCCTAATAATACCCTCGGTTTGTTTACTTATTTGTTTGGTGTCCGCTTCTTGAGAAACAGCTTCTTTGATTTGAGTGGAAGGATACTCAATGACCGTATCTGTGATACGAGTTTCACTACTGCACAAGCACAAGAATATTTTAATCGCGGGTACTATTGGGATGGAAATATTTGTTGGTCATCCAAATATGCAAAGTTTATTCTAGGAAAAATCGAATCCCGTCATTTTTGGCGGATGGTGTACACCACGGTAGAGGAAACAGGGTAGATTCAAACCAGTCTTTTTTTTTTGTTAACGGTGTGGTTTTGCTGACGTCATGGCAACGGACCAATAGCAGCTCCTATATTGCATCCGGTAGCACTGCTACCCCCAAACCTGGCTCAACTATTGGCCTAACGACATGGCGTTTTGATGACATCATGAATTTGTTATAATTAAGCCTTTCTACAGGCTAGCCGAACAAGAGAAGGTTTATTTTCTCCCATAGAAATGACATAGAAATGACCGTACCTTGTTTCCTCTACCGTAATGTACACCAGTATACAAGAATGCAAAGAAATCTTCAACGAACTGCGCAGGTGGTGCGAGACTTCATCGTGCTGCTGCGCAAACTGCGCGATGCGGACGCGCGCGTACCCGAGCTGCTGCAGCGCATCAAAATGATGAATTTAGAGGGTGAGAATTGGCATCAGCAAGTCAGCAAGTGCCTTCAATTTTGGAGTGTCTTTTTAGAATTATTATATCAGCTTTACCATCTTCAAAGAACGTTTCACCGTACAGACAGTTCTTTTTATTTCTGTACAGGTGTTGGAAAGTGAAGAACTCTTTTCGTTGCTGGAATTCGCCTGATTTTTCAATTGCGTCGAGCGCGAGATGATTTTGAAGGCAATCGCAATGTTAGGAGTAGACATACTTTTACTTGAAAGCAAAATAATACCTACGCGTACCATTCCAAATTAGTCTCATTGGAAAACGCAAAGCCTCACCTCGTACGGTGCTGTATTGATCCTGCTAACCAATTTACCCTAGGCTCTCCTTTTTTTGTAAAAAAAATTATTTCAATTTAATATTTACACTACTATCCAGTGTGTCAATCTGTGTGAATGACATTTAAGTGAGCAAGTCGAACTCTCCGCGGGTCCATTTCATTACACTAATGGGTAATGTGCCGACGAATCGGGTCTCGTAACCTTTCATTTTGCCTTGATTTGCATAAAGTATTGGGAAATTTGACCTCGCTTAAAAAACAGGTTCGTCTCATTGGTTAACACGTGTTTTTTCGGAGAACATTTCTTTCTTACTCCACTTATACTCGTGCCAACCAACTCTCTTCCACTCACTTTACCCACGGCTCTCGGAAGATTTTTAGACTACATGGATAAAATGTGCTTCTTTCAAACAGGTCAATGGATAAGTACCTCGACAGCAGGTATTTATCTCTAGGTGGGTAATTTTGTAATCATTCAATCCCTAGAACTTTGAATATGAATTTTTATTACCTCTGAATAAATATACCTCAATAGAGGTGTTAGTCTAATAGTGAATAGTTTTGTAATCTTTCAATCCCTTGAGCTTTGACCATCAAGTGTGTACCCCTCAGTTCAACGCGTTACACCATTCACCTGACAGTGGAAATCATTTCCCGCTTGTAAAGCATTCATTTTAGCTTAGCCTTTGATGATAATAAATAATTGGACAATGCTTAATTTGGGAATTCAGTGACACCCGAGTTGACGATACGAACGGGCCACTAAAGGGGATATGCGCCAGGTATCACTAAATCAAAAAAAGAAAAAAAATGAAAGCACACACGGGCAACCCAAGTTTACCATTCGTCCAGGAGTCAAGATGACAGATGCTGATTGTATGCTTATGAGGTGCGGCAGAAGAGTGTAAGGCTCTTCTGCTTTTGTATTATATTTAAATGCGATCATTGTGATTGTTCCCTTGCCTGGCCGTCCACGTTCCCCTGCGTCCACTCTACATGTTAGGCTTACAATGACCATCCACAAACGCAGGCAGGCCGAGCCTGAAAACTTGTTTTCTTGAAATTTGTCATCGCTTATATCGTTGTAAACTTACATGACACAAAAAATGAACCTCATCCTAAAGTGTCTTCATTATTATTCTCCATTCTCTTTTCAACATTCTGTCTCGCTGCAGGGCTTTAACCGAAACGCTGAAATACAGCTCTCCTGAGATGCTATCTCGAATTTAGGCTTCAATGAGTTTCTCAAAGATAATCGTCTTTACTGACCAGAAAATAAGATTGAAACTGGGACAAATAACTGGTATCGTTAAACGCAAAGAAATATTCATCGAAATAAACTATCATCCTATAATTGGAAATTATAATCGCAGCAACACTGTCTTTTTCAACGGCGGATGTACTTACATTGTGATCAAAAAGACAGAGTGGTAACGGAACTCTTAACAAAAGGCGGTCAAAATGGTTTGCAACACCTTGGTGGGTATTTTTTAGTCTTCATTAGCCCTCTGCTTATATCTTTTTGAAACATTATAATCCTCACATCTGATGGATTTAGAAATAATTGCTAGCTGTGTTGTCGAAAATAATTTTTTCTTTTCGAGTACAATAATCCTTATGTTCTCATAGATTTAAAAATAATTGGTAGTTGTGTTGTCGAGAATCAGTGTTCCAGTGTTATAATCCTCATATTCTCATAGATTTTGAAATAATTGCAGGCTGCGTTGCCGTAAACATTTTCTTTTCCAGTGTTGTTGGTGATCCTGTTTGGTGAGCGGTTCGGGTGTATATCAGAACGTCCGTCACAGCAATGCCTGGCGCTGATGGAGGCCGGAGGGCTGTCCACACAAGCCATATTCAGGACCGACAACGGGCCTCTGCGCCTCTACCGCTACATCACCACTCCTCTCTATAGACAGCTCGTGCGCAGCCAGGATTTCATATACAGGTACATGCAAAAGCCCAGTTCTGGTCCAATTTTTCATAGACAGGTACATCCAAAGGCCCAGTTCTGGTCCAATGTTTCATATACAGGTACATCCAAAGGCCCAGTTCTGGCCCCATGACTGATTATTTTAATTTACCTATGACAAGTTTTTTATCAATCATTTTCAAGCAGATGGTGACCCAGCAGGTCGAAACGTTCAAAATGTTTTCAATCACTTACCATCTTCAATATAATAATGATCTTATTAAAGACATGTTTTCTGCACTTTTATTTACAGTTCGGATTTGTAAAAAGCAATCCATTTATATCTATCCATAATTCTACACATGCAAAAGTATATCTTCTATTCGTTCATCTGCAAATCCCACAGCCTATAATAATTTTATCATGAAAATGGGAAAATTACTCTATTATTTAAAACAGGGATTCAATATGTTAAACACGCATTGGAATTAATATTTCTCCAATGATAGGCATTGACAGAATAACACAGAATAACAGGGTTGAAATTATAACATTGACAGAATAACATGGTTGAAATTATAACATTGACAGAATAACATGGTTGAAATTATAACATTGACAGAATAACATGGTTGAAATTATAACATTGACAGAATAACATGGTTGAAATGATACTTCCGTGCTAATTGCAGCACCCAGAGAAATTTAATCAGGTTTGTGTCTGTCAAGTAGTCCTGCAGAAAAACCTTAGTTCAGTTGGGTTCAGCGCCTCTGACCACATGGTCAAGCGTTTGGGAAAGTTGAATTGCAGATTCACGTTTAAAATTTATATAATCGTTTTCGGTAAAAAGTAGTCTGTCTTTGGAATTTGTGAATGAAAAACAATTCTCCCGAGAAACTTTTAAAAATTCGCTACTTCTTTGAAATTTGTTTGTACACTCAGTTCATCATCGTAACTAACCCCCTCCGCACAACTTCATTTGAAGGACATGATTCATTTTTTGGTATTTTTTTATCACTTTTTACAGAATGCTGAATATAAAAATGACATAATTTTTATTCATTCGTAATATTTAGCCCAAAATTTTTTTTTTTAATATACAATTTCATGCTGAACTGGGATGAACCGTCTCTTTTCTTATTGTCTTTTTTCCAACTTTGCCATCAGAAACACAGAAAAATTGCATTCTCATTTCAGAATTATTTCACTAAGGAATTTAAACTCCCAAAAGTTATTTTGAACGGAACAATATACATATTTTTATCCTACCCCAAATTTTCACACATCTTACTTTCGCTGGTACTTTAGGACTAATTATATGGTATTTAACTTTTTAAAAGAATGGTTTCATACATTACGCTACACTGCAGGGACTGCTCGTTGACAGCTGAGAAGCGTTTAATATCTGTTAAAAAAACTCGCCTGAGGCTGTTTTGATGCATTATGCTTTGGACGAGCCTACTCTTCGCATTCTCGCGATTACAAATTGGGTGAAGACGAATTAACTCGTCCTTGCCGAGCAACGGGCTGATGGTCTGAGAAAGTGAAACGTGTGTGGGAAATTATGCTGACTGACGCTACATGGTTGGCGCACATATACGTGTTGACACAAAAGTGTGTCGCATAGTAGATCGAACAACTTTAACACGCACACAAAAGTGGGCTGGTTTTGCGTAAGCATCTTCGCAGTTCGGAGGCCATCTATTTGTGACTGAAATACTTTGAGCAGCTTTAGCTTAATAACTCCAACTTGTTGAATGCGTCCCCTTCAGGAAGATACATTGCTTTCATTAGAAGTTAAAGAGGTCACAAGTTGAAGGTTAGGCAGGCCTCCTCTTGTTTATTAATTTTACAGATTTTTTTATGTAGATTTATAGATTTTCGGTTCACAGCTGTCCTTTAAGATCTTATTTTTTTCTTTTTCAAATTTTTTTCCTGGTTAGTTACTTTTTTAATCTCGCTGTTTTTACGTGTATATAGGGTGTGAACTGATCTTGTACATAGATATCTCGATCCCTTAATTCTATACTAACTGATGTGAGGGAACGATCGAATGGGCTGGTCCGCAGTTCTTCACGGTGACGCCATGCATTTTCTTTCTTCCGTTATCCATTTTTGCGAGCTGCTTCAGGCTCAAATTGTGACGTGATCGAGCCTGGCTATAAGGTAAAGCGAAATTAGTGGTATTGGGCTCCCACAATTTACCTTATTGAGGGCAGATGGTGGGCTGATATGTTCATAGCGAACAGTAAGTACTGAAGAATCCCGCTGCTAATCTGTCTAGTAGTCTGCCAGCTGCTGAAATTTTCGAGTTACTGCCAGTTAGTTCTATCGTATCTCTGTCCTTTGAACAGTACGTCTCGGTTGAGGATTAAGCCAGGAAAGAGATAATGCCAAAAAGACGACCCAATGGCCTTAAAATTTCTCAAATTCCCAGTGATGACTGTGCAATAAAACTTCTAAATGTCTCAAAGTGAAGCACTGTTGTCTCGATGATAAAACTTCTACCGATTAAGATAGTTATTGAATCTTTAACTTCCATCACCCAAGAGTTGGAAGTATTTTGAGTCTGTAGTGACACACTTCAGTCTGAAGCCTGAATTTGTTTCCAATTGACGTCCTCACACCCGTCAGAGAAGAATAGGTTAAAGGAACTCTGATATTTAAGGAAGGGAGGAATTTATTTATTTATCTATTGATTTTACTGAAGGATTAGTGTGTCTATTATTATTTTACGGAAGGACTAGTGAGCAAATGATAACGGTAGTTAGTGTAAATTCAAGAGCGGGACGCTATAGTGGTCGACAAGCACCTAAGCTTTCTGTAAATATCCAGTTCTGCGCCCGGTACAGTTTGAGCACATGTGCGTGAAGGGGCAGCGAACGTGTTCATGTAGATTATCGAGCGAAAAAGAATTGCAAATGGTACAATTGCAGTTCGCGCCTTTAGTGAAGAGAAGGACTGGACGGACGCCCTTGTTCTGTCCAAAGCTGTAGCCTACATCATTGGGTAGGATTAGTGGAAGATTTTGCTGTATGTGACTTTGCAAAGTTATCTCGGTTATTTGCGGGTGTCTATATTTTGCATTTTACGAGTGTGATTTAGTTTGCTACTCATATTGGTTTTATTTTAGCCCTATTAACCATTCAGTTGTCATGCTCATTTGTGGGAGCTTTTTCACTGATATACATAGTGTGCATCTATCCTCTACCTTGTCCGCACCGGTGCTTTGCTGGTGCGGACACAGTATCCTCGTAAGTGTCCTCGATGACGAGAGTCATCGATGAGGCCGAGTCACGTTTCAAACAGGCCTAAACAGATTTCACCATTGAATTGAGACCTTACAAATAGGCTCAAACATTAACACGTTGCTAGGCAATAAGTTCAAGTTGGCTTTGTTGATTCTATTCAACGTGACGGCCGCCCCCACGGGCTTATACTCTTAGGTTACTTCAGCTATAGATAGACCTTCGGAGCTTCTGTCTTTGATACCCACTTCTTCTCTATTTCTTTGTCTCTTCCTTCCTAACTTGTTGAATCTATGGATAGGGTATCCTGTGTGGGAACACAGCTTTGTGTACAGATTTCCTGTTTTCTTCAGTCCTTCCTAAATATTCCTTTCACTTTCTTGAGATCGCTCACCTTTGTTTTGGCTAAGGAGTCTCGAACTCATTCTTACAATAAAGTGATTGTGAAATTATGAATTAGGTTTCAATGTGATATACTGGTATCGAGAGAAGCCTTGTGGATCATTATTAACAAGAACGAATCAATTTACAAAATTACCAAGCTATAGAGTTTTCGTGAGATTAAAGTATTTAAAATTTTATTATGTTTGGCCTTTAGGACCAAAAAAAAACATCGTATGGCGAGATAACGGCAATTGGAGATACTATTCAATAAGTTTCTGTAACGATGTATCAGGGGTAAAAAATTCGGAGTCCGGACCCCACTGAACGCAAAAGCTAGATTGCATAAATTACGATTATTTTGAATTCTTAGAACTTGATGATTCAAGCTCACTACAAATTTCCTTATCACTTATGAACTCGCCTGTATCGGAATATCTTTAAATTCATATCTCTGCTGCTGCTAAGAGCTCTGGAAAATATACGGGCTAGAGAAAATCGGAGAAACCTATTTGCTGTCTATAGTTTGGAAATGATATCTCCCCACGGTGCACTTTCATGCTGTTAAAAATAATTCTGAATTGAACGCGTGTTCGCCGTTAGTTTCTCACGAAAACAACGTCAACGAATATCCGATGCGCACACAATGGCTTCACGTGTATGCAAGTCTACGGGATCGTTGATGTGTGCTCATCGAAATGATAAATATAGATCCTCCTACGGAACTTAACGACTTCACAGCAATTTTTTTGACTAATGTAATCCTGAAACATAAACAAAAATTCGCATCTCCTAACGTGTTTTCAACAGTACATTAGATAACATTTTTTGATGTTCTGTGTCATCCCAAAATTAACAGTCGGAATAAATGCCGTATGGACTAGTGTGTTACCAATCTTACATGCTCAGCCATGCTTGCGTGGTGAGTTTAGAGCTATTTTCTATAACGAAAACATTTTCTATTCAACATATAACATTTCGCTAAATTATGATCCTTGTATTTCAGTGTAGCGAAGGAGAAATATGACGAAGCGAAGAAAACACAGAGAGCGTCATCGAGTCCTGCCAAAAGCTCAGCCCTGCCAGTCCTGCACGCGTTGATGAAGACACCTCAGCTCGGCGAGAGGGAGGTGATAGGACTTCTGTGCGACGCTCTCATGGCCGGAGTAGACACGGTCAGAATCAATGGCAATTTATTTCAATTCGTATAACATCCAAATGAATAAGGGGGTTTCAACCTTTCTAGCAATTTCATTCAGTGCGAATGGTGTGATAACATCCAAATCAATAAGGTTGTTTCAAGCTGTATATTCATGTTGTGTACGGGGAATGGGCTCCAAATTTTTGGGTAAATAATATTCAAAAATTTTTTACGTTTATTTGAAACGAATTTTTTGGATTTTTTTTTTGCAAATTACAAACTTCTTTGAAACCCATCTTCGATTTTTGTTAATCACATTTTTTATGCTGATTTTTAATGTATGTTATTCAAAACAATCTAGGCACTACTATTTGGGAATGAATGAACGATCTAAATTCAACGACCTAAATTAAGAGTAGCTTCGCAGAATATGGTTATGTGAGACAGTCTCCACACTACTGGAAAATGGTAGTGTTTTTTAAAAAAACATTACCGGTGATTTCAGCTCACTTGTAAAACTATATTGCTGAACAATGAAATTGAAGAAGTTTTTATGCTATTGGGCACTCGAATGAGTCGAAGATAGTCTCTGTATGTCGGGTACTGTTTTATAAATTCTAGACAGAACAAACATCGGCATCTAAGGATGCTTTATTTGCAATCAAGCCTTATACATTTCATCTTGTGTATTGGTTTTTCAAATGTCTTAAAACAAACACTAGGACACTTCGACGGTTTCCCCCGTAAAGCCGGTCCCCATTTCCGACACCTGGGTTGAGTGGGGTATTGTGCTTGAGTTTTCCCTTATACCCAACGGGGAAATCGCCGCGCAGCGCCGGGATTCGAACCCTTGACACCTTCATGGAAAGGCGATGCCTTAACCACTGTGCCACGGCGAGCACGAGCTCCATTGAAAGCTAACAACATTGCAAACAGGATTGAATCCTCATTAAAAGGGCCTTTATAGGCACCAATAAAAATGAACATGATCCCTACGTAAAGTTTTTGAAGAAGAATTAGAAAACGTTGGGAATGGACAGTCGCAATGCTCGCATGCGAAGTTATGTAAACGGATAATTGTGCCTTGCCTCTTGCCGGACAAATCGGACAAAAATTGAATTTAAAAAATGTGTTCTCAAAATATCTATTCCGTTACCCAATTTACCAGGCCTTCGTCATATGTTGAGCATTTCCCGTACCTGATGGTTAGGAATTTTTTTTTGCCGGACATGAACTTGAACATTACAAAAATTTTAATACCTTTTTCATTTTATTTTTTACTAAATTAAAAACATTCATGTCAATTCTAAAGCCGTTTTCTTTTAGATATTGATGCTTCATTTATGTCTGGAAAAAAGGTGTTGAAACAAATTAGTGTTAATATATATCTTGATAACGATAACCTAATCAATAATAGGTAAAGTAATAAGTTACTTCACTCTTTGTGGAGAAGAGAATATCATTCTTCTTTTTCACATTTTTCTTGAACATTGTGACACCGTTGACTGGCACAGATAACAAGTTTTGTGTATTAGGACAGTGTACAAACAAAGCAATCTGTGAATTTGTGATAGCTAGAAAGAAATTTCCCAGCTTTGCTGCGGCTTGGAACACGTACTGAAACTGAAAGAGAAAACAGAAGGCGGTATGTGCTGGACAAGGGGAGAAAAGGACAAGGGGAGAAAAGGACAAGGGGAGAAAAGGACAAGGGGAGAA
>JACJUY010016249.1:8905-21287 GCA_014220935.1 Platorchestia sp. MABIK | reverse complement strand
AGGTGCTGCGGATGGTGCTGGAGATCATCAACTCGACGCTGACGCACCAGCTGTCGCACAACTCGCAGCTGCTGTACACCCTCCTCTACAAGCGGCAGGTCTTCCTTCCCTTCTCCACGCAGCCCAACTTCTCCGACGTCTGCATGAACATCGACGTCGTCCTCAACTACCTCATGAACAAGCTCGAGACCTCCACCACTGATCCCTCTGTCGCCGATGTGCTGGTGAGTGATCTTCTTGTTAAATGGGAGTGAAATTAAACATTCCTTCCTGAGCACTTATTTTACTTGTGCTCGTGAGTGCTCAGACTATATTACATCGCGTGAAATTGAGCATTTCTACCTGATAACTTTACATGTGCTCGTAGTTCTCTGACTACAAGATCACGTGAAATTGAGCATTCCTACCTGTGCTCGTGAGTTCTCATGTTGTTGAGTGGCGTGAAATTGAGCATTTCTACCTGATCAAATCTACCTGTGCTTGTGAGTTCTCTTGTTGGTAGATGGCGTGAAAGTTAGCACTTCTACCTGTGCTCGTGAGTTCTCTTCCTGTTAGCTCTGAGATCACGTGAAATTGAGCATTTCTACCTGTCTCTTTCCTTGAGTCTTGTCAAGCTGGCGAATCACGCAATTGTTAGGGAAATGGTCATCATATCCTACCGAGCTTTGATGGTAAATATGTGAAATGGTGGCTGAAGCTCTGTCTCTTTCCTCGAGTCTCGGCGAGCTGGTGGATCATACTATTGTTTGGACAGTGTTTATAGTTACCTACTTAGCTTTGATATTAACACGTTCCTCGCGTAGGGTATTGGGCCATATGTGTACCATTTAATAAATTGCTCATTCACGTACCGCTACAATTGAATTACATTTCATCTGTTTTGTAACCTTTTTTAAGAAAAACTGTTATCACACGAGGTGAAATGCTATTGTGCAGTGGCATTTTCATATTTCCTAGAAAGAATAAAATGTTTTCAAGCAGTAAAGGCAATTTTCCAACTCTGCTCCTTACAACCTAACCAAACTTACCATCAACAACCGCGGTGAACGTGTTAAATGGCAATAGCTCCGCGAAGAGTAAAATTATATTCCTATCACTGATCCATCTTTCCATAGCTCGTTTTCTATCCCTTGTAACTTCTCTTGTTTGCCGGCAGCAAGTGATAGAAGAACTACCTGTGCTCATTTTCCATCCCTTATAACATCCTGTACTAGCCGGCAGTAAGTGATCTGCTCTAGCTTCTTATCCATTTCTTGTAACATCTTATGTTTGCTGTCAGCAAGGACTAAAAGAACTGCCCGCGCTAGTTTTCTATTTCTTGTAACATCCTGTTCTTGCCGGCAGCAAGTGATAGAAGAAGGCGTTCTCCAGCTACCCAAAGACCGCTTGCACAAGTTCCCAGAGCTGAAGTTCAAGTATGTGGAGGAGAGTTCGCCTGAGGAGTTCTTCATGCCATACGTGTGGACGCTGGTGTACCAGTGCTCCGGCCTCTACTGGCCGGCGAGGAGAGTGTCGCTCATTGACCCCATAGACAGCAGTACCTAGTCTCCAGTTTCTTAGTGGCTCTAGCACTTGATTTAAGTATGGGTTCTCGTTTGTTGCTTCTTCATTGCGCTTTGTTGTGGATAGATCGGTGGTGATTCATCAGGGGAAGTGTTCTTTGATTATGAACTGGAATGAGTTCTCTTTTGTTGTTCATTCATTGTGCTTTGTGGTTGATAGACCACATAGCGTTGTTCTTGGATGGTGATTCATCAGAGGAAGTGATTTTGATTAAAAACTGGAATGAGTTCTCTTTTGTTGCTCCTTCATTGGGCTTTGTTGTAGATATACCATTTGGCGGTGGTGATTCATCAAAGGAATTGTTCTTTGATTAAGAGCTAGATATGAGTTCTCTTTTGTTGCTGCTTCATTGCGCTTTGTTGTGGGGAACATTTACTGGCCTTCTTGAATAGGGATTCATCAAAGGGGAGTGTTTCTCTTATTCAGAGCAGATTTTTTCTCTCTTGACAACTCTTTTGTTCTTCAGTTAGTGTCAGTCTCATCACCATCGTACTCATGGTTCTCACATGAACACCATGCCTGGAACTTCAGGCAAAGTCATTGGTGTACTCACTAGGAATGCGCTTTATTTTTAGCTGAACGAATCAACAAGCCTGTCGATAGACTGAGAAATCATTCCATGGTATGGATTTCAGTTAGAATTTCGCAGGTTTCTAGTTGGATATCAAACTCGTAAACCGTATCAGTATCCAGATCATGTGATCGTGACACGTGGAGGTAAAGAATGTACATGCCTCTGTTGAACTGTACAGCCGACACAGCAGGACTGTAACATGTACTGAGAACGTGAGTTCAAGATTAGAGGTAGAGATCTTTAGCTGAAATGGGCATCTGCTAAAGAATAGCTGACGTACCGGCAAGAGGTTGCCTTCTATAAGGGCCATCGTCTAGCACAGTATCATGTATTTAGTTCATTTCTGGCTCTATGGCAAAAACTGTGGGTAATAGCATCTCTTCGTTTTTAAACTCAGTTTTGAAATCAACAGAATTAAAATTTTATGCTCAGTTGGTTTTTGATTCTAAAAATTGAAACATCCTGTCTGGATGAGTTCTTAAACTTTCAAGTTGTAATAGAACCCTGGACGTCTAATATTCACCATGATATTTTGAATATGTGTATAATCGACTGCATTCTTTCAGGTACAGAAATTTGCTCTTATCAAACAGGCGGAAGAAATTCTCTTCATTCTGTTAGGAGAAAACTAGACATGGTGGGGGAATGTTGGTAATAAAAACTTAATTTAAACTCATCAATTTATGTTAATATTTATTTTAGAGTGTTTTTTAAAGTAGACAGCAGAAGCAAGCTTTTTGTTGATATTTTCTCAGTATTTTGAAACTTTTAATACTTTACCTACAGAATAGAAAGGAAGTGTGTGGACTTTATTTCATGTACAAACGTTTGAAAAGAAAATACGATTGAGTGTTTGCCGATAGGGGGTACATGCATTGGTTGACCCTCTACCACTGGTCGGATATGAAAAATAATTATTTCATGTATCTAGAATACAAGCTCGAGCATTACGCGTCTAATACAGACGTACAGTTGCCAACATTGTTGCCACTTCATTGTTTCCTCGGAGCTCAAGCGGCAAAATGGTGTTGTGGCCAGCATTGTTGCCATTTTGTCGTTTCCTTGGAGCGCAAGCGGCAAAATGGTGTTGTGGCCAGCATTGTTGCCACTGTGCACTTTGCAACTCACGTTGAAAGAATAAGCATGCATGCCGGTAATGTCAATTTCTTGGAACGTTCGAAAATCGTTTTAGTGCTACGCCAATAAATTTGTGTAAAACTGTTTTGCTGGAATATTCGTAAGCCATTAGCGCTGTGGCTATGAATGTGTTGTGTGCGGTGTGCATCAATTTAGTGGAAGTGTTGCAAGTGCAGAGAATAATGTTCACGGTGTGCGTAAATTCAGGGGAAATGTTGCAATAATGTGCACAGAGTGCATCAGTTAGATAGAAATATTCTGAGTCTGAGGTCTGAGGAATAGAAAGGAAGTGTGTGGACTTTAATTCATGTACAAACGTTTGAAAAGAAAATACGATTGAGGTAGTAATTATTTGCTGTGAACATCGGTGGCTTTTAAAGAGCGTATAATCGTAACCCGAGCTTATCTTTCATTCGAAGAGCAGGTCTGCAGTTGCGTGAGAGGAATTCTTAATACTATTAATTAAATCATTTCTTTATTCACGTCTAAGTCCCCTCAGAGGTGATACAAGTGTTGTATCTGTGTGAATTAGCGCTCCTGGGGAAGATGTGAGGTCCTGAGCTGTGGGCTGGGTAGGCCTTTCTTAAACTGAAATGATTTTTTGTTGTTGTTCAGTGCTGTTATAGTTAGTACAGAGGGAAGATGTTTGGTCTAGCACTGAAAGATTGGTAGGTCTTCCTTCTGTTGAACCTAATTTTTTTTTTTTTTGTTGCTGACCAACTTGTTTGCAGTTCACTGCGGCCTTTTTTCTGCACTGTTACTTTCTTCTTCAACTTTTATTTTGTTTCATAAACTTCGATCTTGCTGTTTCTGTTTGCAGGGTGTGGAGACAGATTTTGTTCATAGACTTGTCGTGTCCTTGATAATTTATATCAAAGGGCGAACATTACGGAAGTTTAGGTTCTAAATTCAATTTTTCAAAAAGTTATCGGGCAGCCATTTTTGCGTCATTTTAAATTTAATTCCAAACTGAATGATGCCTTTGTCCTTCCTCTCTTGAGAACACGTTTTTTGTGGTTAGGTAGGCTTCAATTAACTTATAATATTATAATGTAATCTCTTACGTCCAAGTTCGTTAAACATGTTCGATTATGACTGATCAATGTAATTTTAATTTCATTGTGCTGTAGTATTCAGTTATTTATTATGTAATAACTGCAATAATTTTCATCGTTGTGATTATTTTAATTTATTGCATCGTTTTATATTACAAGGCGGTTCAAAGCGGCACATTTTTTATAAATTCACTGTAGAATTCGAATTTACCATAAATTTCCCTCTTTTCCTACCAATTTTTTATTATTTCCTACCAATTTTTCTTTGTCACTCCAAATTTTTCATCAGTAATTATATTTTTCGTCAACTCTAAATTTTTCAATATTTGCTGCAAATTTATAAATTATTGTGCCAATTTTCAATTGTTCCTGCAATTTTTCCTCATTTACTGCTAAATTTTCCTTATTTGCTGCAAATTTATACATTATTGTGTCAATTTTCAATAATTACAGCAATTTTTCCTCATTTACTGCTAAATTTTCCTTATTTGCTGCAAATTTTTCATTGACAGAGAGATGCTCAAATTGTGTAGGCGTGAGCTGCTGTTCCCTATACACGGTCATAAAGAGATTTTGATAGACTTTGACTCTCTATTGCCCAGCGTTCTTTCTGAAATACATTAGGAAATGACTAACATTGTTCTTCTATTCTAAATGTTTCGGTAAAAAGTTCACATATGCTGGGTTTCGTAAATAATAATTTAAGAGAAATTACCGCAATATTTCGTTCAAGAGCCAGAAAATTTCGTCGTTTCATGGTTAATATGATTTTATTTAGTGCGACTTAGATATTGTTAATCGTCAGGTCGTAAGTGTGACTGGACTTGCTTTCTTAAATTCTTGCGTATCTTTTCAATTACTCCATGCCTGGCCCCCTCAGAACGACACAACCATTGTATCTATAGAAATTGGCTCTCCCTGGGGGAAAAGGTGAGGTCCCGAGCTGAGAGTTAGGTAGGTCTTTCGTTAGAATAGAAGATTTTTTTTGGTTTGTTATGGACCATGTTTTTTCGGTTCACTGCAGTCCTGTTTTTCAGTACCTACTACTTTCTTCTTCAACGTTAATCATGTGTCATGAACTTCTTTCTTACTTTACTTTTTCTATGGACCTTGTGCATAGATTCCGCGTTCCCTTATCTCCATACTAAATGGTATCTTCCTCCTTCCTCTCTTCAGAACCCTTTTTTTCAGCGGCTAGGGAGACTTCAATCAATATCTAATCTGATTTTTAATCTTGTTTCACGAAATTCTTTCTCAAATTTTTCTATGGACCTTGTGCATAGATACCGGGTTCCATTATACTGAAGGGAGCCTTCCTCTCTTTGGAACGCCTTTGCTGCTGTCAAGGAGGCTTAAACTAACATCTAATCTTATCTGTAAGCTTGGTTGGTGGATTACATGCATTTCGCGACGTGAAAGTCCAAGAATCGTGATGATATCGCGCCAATATTTGCCAATATTTCAACTGTCAACAATATTTCTATCCTAAGCTCATTTTTAAGTGCGAATGCAGCACAATGAAATTGTTTTTTTTTCATCACTGCGTCACTGGCGTTAAATATTTCTACCTTACTTGCACTTGTATGCGTCATCCAACCTAAAAAAAATCAATGAAGTAGAGAATGTATTTTTAGGCTTTTTTCATGATTATATGTTCGACAATTGACGTGGATATCATGTATGATACCCATGCATGTGTAGTGTTTTTATGTTTAGACATTTTAGAAACCTACGAGTATTATGTTTTTGTATCATCTCTATTGGAAATAAACTTTTTTTTTTCTTTTCTTCTTTAATAAAGTTTTTTGAACCTCCCGTTGTTAATAAAGATCAGTCTGTTTAATGATGTTGAGTTTTCCGCTGTCTAGTCTAATTTTGACGTTTAGTGTATGTACAAGAGTTCTTCAACGCTATTGGGCTCATGTAGCGTAGATGTTCGAAAATTATTGTATTGATGAATATAAATGCTGTTGAAGCTTGCAGGTTTTCTCACTTTTTTTTTTTTTAGACAGTTCTTCATGGAAATTTGTATCACCATTAATATACACACTAGCTGATAAAATTTCTTGTACGACGTGAATGATGCAAACTGTCGACTTCTTTTGTCATATTTGTGTAATATGTGTTTTTAATGATGATTTTGTTAATGGATCCTTGATAGCTTGTTTTAAACAGTTGAAAATCTTATAAGATGGCACAAGTCATACTTCGAGTCAGCCCAATGAAATTGTGTTTTAAAATTCGTAAGAAGGAACTCTATTCTTCCTGGCTCATCAACTCCATACGAACCGCTCTCAAATTGACGCAATGAATTAGCGCAAATAATGCTAAAATACACTGGCGGTATTGCCTAAACGAGGCACACAAATGCTCTGTCTAAGTTAAAATTACCTTAAAACTTCCTCGTGCTCTGAATTTCCAACCGTGTTGCGCGTGGAGTTGTGCAGTAACTTTGCACTTTTTTGGAGAGACTTGAAAGGGAATAAACTTTCAAATGGCATTTTCTCGAACAGTCTATCAAGTCGAATAAAACAATAAAATTGGCTCAGCTTCTGGCTTAAGGGCAGCAGTGCCAGATGATGAGTAATTTTTATCACCGAGATCCATATCAAAACGAACGCTAAATTTGAAAATTTGTGCCAGAAAAGGGCAATATAGTCGGAACACAGCAACTTTTTCCGTCGTTTTTTCTGTTTTTAAGTGCCCCGCGTCATTGCTGCTTTGTTGGAACAAGCTCAATTGTTTGGCGCCAAAACATGAGTCTCGATATGGCTGTCCCCTTACGTTAGGTTGGTTTCTTTAACTTATCTAACGTTACCTAACCTAACCTCACCAATCGTAACATCAATACCGTATTACAGCATATTTACGTGTCCGTTTCTTCATTTTTGTATACGACGTTCCTATAACTTCAAAGGTAAATATCTCGAAAAGTGAGCATTTGCGAGCAAAATATCTACGTAAAACGTCTTAAAATGTGTCCCATTACCTACATATGGAAACAAAGTTTTAAAAATCGTTGAGAGCACCAAAGTAAATATTGACCCCAGTAGATGACAATGCCATTGGGCGATGTTACTTGAGGAAAGCTTTTTTCGTTAACTAATCTTGTCGGCCAGAATGATAGTTTGTACGTACGTATTCCTTAAGTTAAATTTACTAAGCAATTAAACGCTAGTGCCACATGAATTAAGGTGATTTAAATTGTACGCTTTACTCTTAATTCCTGTACCGAAAGGCATGTTGTTTTGCAGCAAATCTTTTGTTTCTTTTGTCTATTGCACTTCTGAGTTAGGTTGGACTATCAGTACCTATTTCAATTTGCGTCTCCTCAGGGGGATACAACTATTGTATCTATGGGAATTTGCGCTCCCAGGGGGACAATGCGAGGGCCTGAGCTGAGAGTTAGGTAGGCTTTCTTTTTGTTGAAATAAAATGTTTTTGTTATGTTAAGGACCACCTTTTTTCGGTTCACTGCTGTCCTGTTTTTCAGCACCTACTACTTTCTTCTTCAACTTTGGTCTTGTTTCATAATCTTCTTTCACAGCTTACTGTTTCTATGCCCTTTCTGCGTAGATTCCGCGTGTCCTTAACTCCATACTAAATGGTGCCTTCCTCCTTCCTCTCTTTGGATCGCATTTGTTGCTGCGGGTAGGGAGGCTAAAACTAACGACTAAACTAAACTTCAACTTGCGTACGTAGGTTGCACTAATTTTTTGTGTGCTGATAGGGAACTGTATTAGGGGTGGTCCTTGAGCTTTGCTTTATTTGTTCCCATGTTTTGTGTACTTAGGTTGATTGAATAGAAATTTCGAAGAAGGTATAGGAAATTTCCAAGTTTGTTGTATTCGCGTATTGACTTTTACTACCTAAGACGCTACCATAAAAAACTAATACTTTCTGAAGAAGGTCAAAATTTTCCTGTCTGTCAGTGAACTGATTTTCTGTTAGCACTATGCGATGCCCAGTGAAGTAAATTAAAATGTTCGATATATGCCTATTGAATGTTTAAAGAAAAATGGTGTACCGGTATTGCTGATGGTTGGTTGTACAGCGATGTGAGTGAGTAATTTATAATGTCTGGTGGAACCAACGTTATTGTTTAATTTAAGCCCACTCTCCTTTGGTTCCTTCCACCCATCTTTTCAGCGTGAAATTCATTTTATTGATCGCTCTGATAGTACAATCGCGTTGTAATTCTAATGGATTTTCAGCTTTTTAACCTAAAAGGAAGTGTAAGGTTATTGAATAGAAAAATTTCCCTGAAACATTGCAACTCGTTTTTGTTTTCTACAGCAACCAGAGAAGCTGCCTGTCCCAGCAAATGTTCCGTTTCGAGGTTCAATTTTCGACCGTTCTTGTACAACATGTAACGCTTTGTCCCCAGGCCACGGGGAAAGTGGGGAAAACGTCAAGTCGTGAACGTATCAGCGTGTTTTCAGGAGTACTGTGCTCATTGAGCTTGAATTCTCTTATTGTTAATACAGGTCATCACTATTTGTTTAGAGTCCCAAATGGTACTTTGGAACGGATTCATATTTAGCTTCGTGAACACACATAAAACTAAGTTTTAGTATTAATCTTTGCCTCCTCTTTAGAGGGCTTTTGATTTTGAATTCAATTCGATCTGTGTCGGTGCGGGTGACTACAGTCGAGACACTAATCAGCATATACGGATCTCAACTTACAAGGATAGAAATTAGTCCCAGTTATTCCTAGCTTTTGTGACTTGAATTAAGCATTGAATAAAATTTTAGGGAAATAACAGCGACTCATTTTTATTTATATAAGTTATGATTTGCTGCAAGATGATTAACTCAAAAATAGAAATGATCACGAATTTGATTTTTTTCAGCCCAAATAAAATTTGACATTACTTTTCTTGGAATTTTTTTTTTTTTTTGCTACGATATTTTAGGGCGAGGAACTTGATTTACTTGGAACGTACGTGCTGGTAATTCGTTCAAGTATTTATGGGACGTATGTTAGCCCTACCAGACCTAGCTGAGGCCCTTCACCTAACTGTTGAACGTCAAACCGCTCTAAGCCAATTCCAACACACGGGGGCAGACATTTGCAACGGCTAACCATGAGGTATGACCGCGATGGGTTGCTTATTTTTAGTTTGTTATGCTTTTTTTCCACCTACAGTACTAAGCAAAGTATTGAAAATTGAAATTGCTGAAAAATCTGTACTGCAGTCTGGATGGGTTAGCCGAGGCAGGCTGGCGAGAATGTCAACAATAATATTTTTTCTGAAATTTCCATTGATTGCATCCGTTCGTGCTGTAGGTGTTCACGCCTGGTAAATGTGTAATAAATCACTTAACTCAATATAATGGTTATTTGTTGACTTGTTTGTTTTAATTAACGCTTTTTATGATTTATTGTAAATGTGTGACATTATCTACTATAAAAATTAATTATTTGCAATTGTTTTATACTAGAGAACAGGAGCAATATGCAATTTCTTGCATTGTTAGTAATTTAAGAATTTTGTCTTATTTCCGTTTATTTTCCTATGTCATCTATGTAAAATTTAACTTCGAGAAGAAAAGTTTTCAGTGTAACGTCTATAACTACCCTTTTCATTTAAATATTTTGGGGTGAAATTGAAGTCTGCTACAGAAATCTGGACTTCAATAGAATATCCCCTCAGGGGGATACAATTATTGTATCTATGAGAATTAGCGCTCCCAGGGTGACAATGTGAGGGCCCGAGCTGAGAGTTAGGTAGGCTTTCTTTTTCGTTGAAATCAAATGTTATTGTTATGTTAAGGACCACCTTTTTCGGTTCACTGCTGTCCTGTTTTTCAGCACCTACTACTTTCTTCTTCAACTTTGGTCTTGTTTCATAATCTTCTTTCACAACTTACTGTTTCTATGCCCTTTCTGAATAGATTCCGCGTTTCCTTAACTCCATACTAAATGGGGCCTTCCCTCCTTCCTCTCTTTGGATCGCATTTGTTGCTGCGGGTAGGGAGGCTGAAACTAACGACTAATGTAATCTAATCTTGTGTTAAGTTTGATGTCATTTTGGTCACACCACCCTTCCAGGTTTCTTAGATGGTTTTCAGCGTTGACTTGTGTTGCTTTCAAATCTGCTATCGAACTTGTCATGGCAATTTGTACATCATCAGCATACATGGAGATTTTTGTGCTTGCCGGCATAGCGGGGAAATCATGGATGAAAATAGAAAATAAGAGCGAGCCGAGGATTGAACCTTGGGGAACGCCAAAATGATTTGGTATGGATTGTGATATTTTGTTATACAAGCACACTGCATGAGAGCTGTAAAATAGGTAGCTTTCAAACCACTGAGTGTCTCTATTCTGAGGTTGTGTAGGAGTTATTTATGCTCAACACTGTCGAACACTTTGGAGAGATCAAAGCAAAAGTAGGAGAGTTAATTTTTTTTGTCCATTTCAATGTATATCTTTTTTGTTATGTTAAGCAAAGCGTCTTGAGTACTGGTGTTTCTCCTGTTGGCACATTGATTACGGTGAAGTAGATGTAACTCGTTTATGTGAGACGAGAGCTAGCTTGTTATTAACTTTTCTAATATTTTGGACATAACTGGTTGGTTTGTAATTAGACGCTTTTTCGCTACCACCAGATTTATGCAATGGCTAAATAATGGAAATAAACAGGTTTTCTTTCTTTTCTTGTCAACGAATTTTGCGTAATGGCTTTTGTTTCTAGAGCTCTCAGTTTTAATGTTTTTTTTCAGAGATAGATAATTTTATTGCGAGGTTTGTTGTTGGAAATTTTTTTTGTTCTTTCAGCTCACGCTCTGGGTTGTTTTAATGCCAGTATCAGTTTGTGCGCGAGTATTATCGAGCAAATCAACTAGAGAATAAGAAGAGTTTACCGCACTTGAAATGCCTAAACAGGATTCCTCATAATCAATAACAACACAACTTAAAATTGTAGGTTCTAACTTATCGCTTAAAATTTCTATAATGTAGCGTACAACTTGTGGTGGTCTCAACAAGCCGTTCGCTTGTGCACCACCCCACAAACTTCGAGGCGCCACTCCGCGCAACGGCAGGCTTCGAGGCGCTACCCATGCAGCGGCAGGCTTCGAAGCGCCACCCCACGCAGCGGCGAGCTTCGAGGCGTGACCTAACCAGTAACCAATGGGGACGTGTGCTTAGTGCATTACCGCACTCACCATGCCCTATATAACGGGGTGCATTAGAAGCTCGGCCAGTGAGCCGCCGCCAGTCAACAACAAACAACAAACATCGGCATCTACGGATGCTTTATTTCCAATTGAAGCATGATACATATCACCTTTTACATTGGTTTTTCAAATGCCTTATAACTAACACCAGGACGCCATGACGCTTTCCCCCGGTCAAGACCGGTACCCATTTCAGACACCTGGGGAGAGTGGGGTCTTGTGCTTAGAATTTTTCTCCTAGACCCAACAGAGAAAATCGCCACCAGCGCCGAGACTCGAACCCGGGTCTCCCCGCACGGAGTCAGGTCCGCTACACACACGGCTATGGCGAGCAGTCTTCTCACCGCGTCTCTGATCTTCACAACACACACCAAAGACGCTCCGCCACCTACAGCCTCAACTTCCTCTACCGTCGCTTCGCACTCAGCAATTACTCTACTGCCATCCGTGCTGTCACTCCACATCGCCTGACGGTCCTCCAAGACGTACACATCTTGGTGCATTACTACCTGACAGCAATATTTTCCTCGTGTGCCATTACTGTCGGCGATATTCCCAACAGAACGGCATTCATTCCAATTATGTTTTCTTACCCTGTTGGGTTCATTAGTACCTCAGGCACTCGCTTCGGGCGTTGACATTCATGGTCTGCCCGGAGCGTGGAGTAGCCTGAGGGAGGACACCACACTGATGAAAATGGCATTGATGTCCCGGTCGATGATGGACAATTCTGAGCTTTATCTTAGAATTTTGTCTCGTTACTGCATGGAGGAGACAGTGTCCGTGTGCTAAAGTGTGTCGAAATTCTAGCCATTGCTCGAACGCTGAGGTCCTTTGCGGACTTTGTAAGGCAGATTTAAGGGCCT
>JACJUY010016247.1:0-11417 GCA_014220935.1 Platorchestia sp. MABIK | reverse complement strand
CATCGGGAGGCCGCTGGAGCAAAAAAAACGCTTTCTCGACGTCGGGAGGCCGCTGGAGCAAAAAAAACGCTCCCTTGACTTTGGGAGGCTTCTGGAGCAAAAAAGGCGCCCCCCCGAAGTCGGGAGGCCACTTGAGCAAAATGGACGCCTCCGTGACGTTAAGTGGCCGCTGGAGCAAAAAGGACGCCCCCTCGAAGTCAGGTGGCCGCTACAGTAATAAAGACGCCTTTATGACGTCAGGGGGCCGCTGGAGCAAAAAGGACACGTTCATGACGACGATAGGCCACTGGAGCAAAAAGGACGCCTGCCCGACGTCGGGAATCCGATGGAGCAAAAAGGTCGCTCCCCTCGACCACTGGAGGCCGCTGTAGCAAGAAGGACGCCCCCTCGACGTCGCGAGCCGATGGAGCAAAAAGAACGACTCTTCGACGTCGGGAGGCCTCTGAAGCAGAAAGGACGCCCCTCGACGTCGAGAAACCGCTGGAGCCAAACCCTACATACAATGTCACTTGGAAACCACATGGTTAGTTGCTGGTTTCGTGGATTTGAGCTGGCAAAATGGATTTGCCACTGAATGTACTCATCATAGCCATATTAGCACATTGCATGCTGGATTTGATACGTGGCTTCCACGTGGGATTTTCTATCAGCTACCACATTGGCTTTAAATTTATTTTTCCACATGGTAGGCACGTGTGTTTGCAACGTACATACCTGATTTTGAACGGCCATAAAAAAACATTGTATTTACAGAATAAAATTGCTGTTATTCATTTTTTGGTAAATCGTAAAAATACCTTTCAGAGTACATATTAAATACTGTATTTATAACCAATTAATTACCCGTTTACACGTCTGATTAGTCTCAAATTTAACTGCTATTTGTTATTGGCTCAAAAAAATATTCTGTATAATTTGTAGTATTCAAGATCAAGCTGAGATAAAAGAAATTCCGTGTTCTATAAAATCTAACATTCGCTTTTTCAAGACTTAGTTGTGTCTTATTCATTTGCAATGCTCAATTTAAACATTTGTAATAACTAATAAGGTTATCATGGCCTGCGAAATATATGCTGATAATATCAATGAACAAAATATTGTGATAATTGAATTTTTTAAATGCGTGAGGTACCATTTCCAAATCTTTCATTTGAAAATACTAGAGGACAGAACACACCAATAAGTAAAATGAGACACACACATGTAACTATTTGGATAAGTTTGGGCGTTTCGACTTCGAAAGCATGCGCGCTCATCTGGCAGCTGTTCAGACTTGATTTCACGGATCCCCCTCCCCTGCCCCTCCTCTCAGATGCTTGGCGCCCAGGTTAAACTTCAGTGTTCCGTCACTCGTGAGTCGTGACCGTTACTTAGTTCAGCACGAGACGTGATCAGTGCTAATTGTGCTCCAATATATTTCAAGGAACATCATTCAATTCACTGTATTAGTGAATCTTAGTGAATGAAACGGATAATTAATGAGACAAGCTTTTCACTGTCGACATTGGAGACATTAAATCTGAGCATAGTTCTGATTCGCTGCTGGTTAAGACGATGTAGCTGGTAAATTACGTTCCATTACTTGCTGTTGAACTGTAGCTAACTTCGGTCATTAACAACATCTGATTTTAATGCAATATTTTCTCTCACAAGTACTCTGTTGTGATGGGAAGTGATAATTTACTGGAAATCGTGTAAGATGATTATTCAGAGTTTTAATTCGTATACACGTGGAAGCATTTCGATGGTTATGATGACTCAAGCCATTTCTCCACCTTCGCTGAAAGAATATTATAACTTTTAATTCACATTGTTGTACCAAACTAGTTATAATTGAAATGGTATTTGTGAACGTTTTTCTCAAATGTTTACTGTGGTATTTAAGCTAGAAAAAATATAAATATACGTAAGCATTTTAATTTGAAATGATGAGAAAACCATCTGTACAATTATTTGCTTTGTAAAATTTTGTTTCTTATTTCTTATTTCGGGATTTGCTTCGTTGACCTTCATTTCGAGGGTTTATCAGTCTTCACAATATGAATGAGGTTTGTTAGTATAAATCATTTTGTCAATGTTTTGCCTTGAAACAATGTAAATGTATAAAGCAAAATTTACACCTTCAAAGACATATCCATGTATTAACAACTATTATATATGAATTTGAATGTATTGGAAGTGTATTCTTTTAAAATGTTTATGCCTTTGAAAGTTTAATTCATTCTTCATAGTTCATTTACATGAAATCATGATGTTTCAAATTTGGAAATTAAAGTTTGCGCTGCAATTATGTCTATGGAATTTAATTTACTTCTAAGAAATGTGTACAAAATTCGAGAATGAACAATTCAGCTAGTACAATTTCTCGATTTTGAATGATGAAGTTTGCGCTGCTATTTTATTATAGGAATTTGACTTGCTTTAATAAAAAAGTTACAATTCATAACTAAACAATTCATGTGGTATAATGTTTTTTTTTTAGTTTGAATATGAGCTGCCATAGTATTAGTGGACTTTAATTTTCTAACTCGTAGTGAAATTGAACAAAAAATTACTGCCTCACGGCCAGTTTTTTCCATTTTAAATTAATTTGGCGGATAGCTGCTCCAGAAAAATTCATAAACGTGTTTTTACCACGAATACCTACACCCGGTGTCGCACAGAAATATCCTCAACTTTTTAATTGGTTACATCTCCGCTTTAAATATGCGTATTTGAATTGTCTTTTATCACAATGTAGTAAATTTCGTTTCCTTTTCTAATAATTTAAGTTCTTAAAAATCGTTTAATAAACATTTTACAGTGATCGATTTACTGAAAGAGGTAGAAAAACTACTTATTCAAATTAAAAATTTAAAAAAAAACCACTGGTGTTCTTCATTTCTCAATACCTACTGTTAAAAATTATTTCACAATGATATATCCTACATACCACCAAGTATTTGAACCCTCTGATAGGTTATTCATTTCCTTATATGTATTTCATCATTTGAAGACACCTAAAATGCAGCTCACAAACGATCAAAGAATGCTCATCGTTTGGAATATGAAGCAACCAAAAATTGTGCAAAAGTTAGAAAAGCATCTAATGAAAAATTCCCAGAAAAGAACTCACCCGAAAAGAAGACTGTATCGCACAGTTAGAAAATTAGAAAGAAAATTGAATGCTCTTCTAACTCTTTCACAGTTTTTGGTTGCCTCATATTCCAATACGATCAAAATTTTGTAATCATTAGTAAGCTGCATTTTAGGTGCCTTCAAATGATGAAATATGGTAGTAAATAACCTCTCATTGGGCTTAAATACTTGGTGGTATGTAGGATATATCATTGTGAAATTATTTTTAAACTGTAGGTATTGAGAAATGAAGAAGAACACCTCCGTTGTTTTTAAAACTTTTCCTTTTTCCTTTGAACAATTAGTTTTTCTACCTCTTCTAGTAAATCGATCACTGTAAAGTAGCTATTGAACGATTTTCAAAAACTTAAATTATTCGAAAAGGAAACAAAATTTGCAAAAAATTTTAATTTAAAGGAGAGATATAATTAATTACAATGTCGGGGACATCTTTGTGGGACACCCGGTAGAGCGTGGTATAAGTTATGCCATGGAGTGTTCATAGTTTTTGTCCTTTGAAAGCCTTAATTTAAAAAGGATTCAATTTTTTAATTTCTCATATTACAAGTACAAAGAAAATTGGATATGTTCGAATAATGGAATTATTCAATGTATCTTAGCCTGGCCGTTAACCCACATTTTACACTCCAGAAAAAATCTCTCATTTCGCAAGTTGCTACGAGATCGTTAGTTGAAGTTTCATTCACAATGCATGTACGCCTTTCTGAATTCACAGCCTTGTGACATAAATATGAGTATAATACTTGTATACATGTCACTAAAACACGCCACAATGAGTGGTGGAGGCTGCCATGAAACCCTCTGAATACTGAGATGCCATTCTTTACGCCACTAATTACTGTACCGGCTGATAAATTACTACAAAGCAAATTGCGAAACATTTGCGATAAGTTTACATAAAATAACCATATATGGTATCAAGGATTAGTGCGGGATGAGAATGGCATTTTGGGGGGACGTGTTCTAACGCACGATTGCAAACAGGTCGTCTGCTCCAAGACATGACAATGCGACAGCACCTTCACACCGGAGCGACCAACTAACTTTGATAACCACATGGAAACAGTGTATAAGTACACGTCGGTAGAATTCATGGTAAGTCTGCTTGATTTATAGATGGAACTCATGAGTAATTACCACATGTATCCTAGCTGGCAGAAGCGAGGGATCGCCACGAGGCATGTGGCTTCCATGTTGGACCCACATTCTCCCCACGTGTCCTAACCATGTGGGAACCAGGTGGGAGCACTTTCCAAAAGTCCATGAGCTTTCCACATAGCATGGGCAGGTAGAACCCATATGACAAAAATGGACAATCCATGTTGTAACCACATGGCTTCCACGTGACTTTGTATGTAGGGAAAGGACGCGTCCACGACGTCGAGAGGCTGCTGGAGCAAAAAAGACGCCCCTTCGACGTCGAGAGGCCGATGGAGCAGAAAGGACACCCCCTCGACGTCGGGAGGCTGCTTGAGCAAAAAGGACGCCATCTCGACGTCGAGAGGCCGATGGAGCAAAAAGGAGGCGTTCTCGACAACGGGAGGCCGCTGGACCAAAACGGGTGCCTCCTCGACGTCGAGAAACCGCTGGTGCCAAAAGGACGCGTCCTCGACGTCGAAAGGCCGCCGGAGCAAAAAAGACACCCCCTCGACGTCGAAAGGCTCCTGGAGAAAAAAGGACGCCCCCTTGACGTCAGGAAGCCGCTGAAGCAAAAAAGACGCCCCCTCGACGTCGGGAGGCCGCTGCAGTGAAAAATACGCTCCCTCGACATTGGGAGGCTGCAGGAGCAAAAAGGATGTCCTCATGACATCGGGAGGCCACTGGAGCAAAAAGGACGCCTCTCCAACGTCGGGAATCCGATGGAGTAAAAAAGACACTTTTCGATATTGGGAGACCGCTGGAGCAAAAAGGACGCCCAAATGATGTCGATTGGCCACTGGAGCAAAAAAGACGCCCCCTCGACATCGGGAGGCCGCTGGAGCAAAACGGGCACCCCTCGATGTCGGGACTCTGATAGAGCAAAAAGGACGCCGTCCACTCGACGTCAGGAGGCTACTGGAGCAAAAAGGACACCCCCATGTCTTCAGGAGGCCCCTGGAGCCAAAAGGACGCCCCCTCGACGTAGGAAAGCCGCTGGAACAAAAAGGACGCTCGCTCGACGTTGAGAGGCCGCAGGAGCAAAAAGGACGCCCTCATGATGTCGGGAGGCCACTGGAGCGAAAAGGACGCCTAATCAACGTCGGGAATCCGATGGAGCAAAAAGGACGCCTCCCTCGACATCGAAAGGCCGCTGTAGCAAAAAGGACGCCTTCTCGACGTCGAGAGGCCGATAAAGCAAATAGGACGCGTTCTCGACGTCGGGGGGCCGCTGGAGCAAAAAAGACGCCTACCCGACGTCTGGGGGCCGTTGGCGCAAAACGGACGCCCCCTTGACATCGTGAAACCGCTGGAGCAAAAAGGACGCCCCCTCGACTTTGGGAGGCTGCTGGAGCAAAAAGGACGCCCCCTCGACGTAAAGAGACCGATGTTGCGAAAAGGACGGGTTCTCGATGTCAGGAAATTCCAGGATCAAAATGGACGCCTCCTCGACGTCAGGAAGCCGCAGGAGCAAAAAGGACGCCTCTTCGACGTCGGAAATCCGATTTAGCAAAAAGGACGCCCCCTCATCGTCGGGATGCCACTGGAGCAAAAAAAAGAATCCCCGACGTCGGGAATCCGATGGGGCGAAAAGAACGCCCCCTCGTCATTGATAGACCGCTGGAGCAAAATGAATGCCCCCTCGACGGAGAGTAGCCCCTGGAGCAAAAAGGACGCCTCTTTGACGTCGGGAGGCCGATGTAGCGAAAAGGCACCCCCTAGACGTCGGGAGGCAACTGGAGAAAAAAAGAGAAGTATCCTAGAAGCCGGAAGGCCGCTGGAGCAAAAAGGACGCACTTTCGGTCGTCGAGATGCCGATGGTGCAAATAGGACGCCCCCTCGTCATCGATTGGCCGCTGTAACAAAATGACGCCCCCACGACGCAAGGTAGCCCCTGGAGCAAAGAGGACGCTTCTTCGACGTCGGTATTCTCCTGGAGCAAAAAGATGCTCCTTGACGTCAAGAAGAGGCTAGAGCAAATAGGACGCCACCTCGACGTCGGGAATCTGTAGCAAAAGGACGTCTACTCGACGTGGGAAGGCCGCTGGAGCAAAAAGGACGCCCCCTCGACGTCGGGAGGCCACTGGAGCAAAAAGGACGCCCACATGAGAACGATTGGCCATTGGAGCAAAAAGGAACGCCTCCTCGACGTCAGGAAGCCGCAGGAGCAAAAAGTACACCCCTTTGACACCGGAAGGCCGCTGGAGCAAAAAAGACGCCCCCTCGACGTCGGGAGGCCGCTGGAGCAAAAAGGACGCCCACATGAGAACGATTGGCCATTGGAGCAAAAAGGACGCCCCCCTCGACGTCAAGAAGCCGCTAGAGCAAATAGGACGCCTCCTCGACGTTGGGAATCTGTAGCAAAAAGGACGCCTACTCGACGTGGGAAGGCCGCTGGTGCAAAAAGGACGCCCCCTCGACGTCGGGAGGCCGCTGGAGCAAAAATAACGCCAACATGATGTCGATTGGCCGATGGAGCTAAAAGGACGCGTTTTCTACGTCGGGAGGCCGCTGGAACAAATCGGGCGCCTCCTCGACGTCGAGAAGCCGCTAGTGCAAAATGGACGCCTCCTCGACGTCAGGAAGCTGCTGTAGCAAAAAATACGCTCCTTCGACGTTGGGAGGCTGCAGGAGCAAAAAGGACGTCCTCATGTTATCGAGAGGCCACTGGAGCAAAAAGGACGCCTCCCAAGCGTCGGGAATCCGATGGAGCAAAAAGGACACACCTTCGACATTGGAAAGCCGCTGGAGCAAAAAGGACGCCCAAATGACGTCGATTTGCCACTGGAGTAAAAAGGACGCCCCCTCGACGTCGAGAGGCCGATGTAGCAAATAGAAAGAGTTCTCGACGTCGGGGGGCCGCTTTGGCAAAAAGGACGCCTCTTCGACGTCGAGAGGCCGCTGAAGCAAATAGAACACCCCCTCGACGTCGGGAGGCCGCTGGAGCAAAATGAACGCCCCCTCGACGTCGGGAGGCCGCTGGAGCGAAAAGGACGCCCCCTCGACGTCGGGAATCCGATGAAGCAAGAAGGAAGCCCCCTCGACGTCAGGAGGCTCCTGGAGCAAAAAGGACGCCCCCATGACGTCATGAGGCCCCTGGGGCCAAAAGGACGCTCCCTCGAGGTCGGGAGGCCGTTGGAGCAAAAAGTACACCCCTTTGACACCGGAAGGCCGCTGGAGTAAAAAAGACGCCCACATGATGTCGATTGGCCACTGGTGCAAAAAGGACGCCCCCTCGACGTCGGGAGGCTGCAGGAGCAAAAATGACGCGTACTCGACGTCGGGTGGCCGATGGAGCAAAATGAAAGCCCCTCGAAGTCGGGAAGCCGCTGGAGCAGAAAGTACGCCCCCTCGAAGTCGGAAAGTCCCTGGAGCAAATAGGACGCCTCTTCAACGTCGGGAGGCCCTTAAAGCAAAAGAAACTTCCCTTGACTCCGGATGTCCGCTGGAGCAAATAAACGCCTCCTCGACGTCGGAAGGCCACTGGAGCAAAAAGAACGCCCAATCGATGTTAGGAGGCTGCTGGAGCAAAAAACTCCCCCTCGACGTCGGAAGGCCACTGGAGCAAAAAGAACGCCCAATCGATGTCGGGAGGCAGTTGGAGCAAAATGGACGCCCCCTCGAAGTCAGAAGTCTGCTAAGGCATAAAGGACGCCCCCTCGACGTCAGGAAGCCGCTGGAGAAAAAAACGCCCCGATGACGTCGGGAGGCCGCTGGAGCAAACATGACGCCCCCTCGAAGTCAGGAATCCAATGAAGCGTAAAGGACGCCCAATAGATGTCGGGAGGCTGCTGGTGCAAAATTGACGCCTCTTCGACGTCGCATGGATGCTGGAGCAAAAAAGACGCTCCCTTCAACGTCGGCAACCCACTGGAGCAGAAAAATCGTCCCCTCGACGTCGGGAGGCCGCTGTAGCAAAACGGACGCTACCAGACGTCGGGAGGCTCCTGGAACAAAAACGACGCCCCCTCTACGTCAAGAAGCCGCTGGAGCAGAAAGGACGCCTCTTCGACGTCGGGAATCCGATGGAGCAAAGAGGACGCCTACTCGTCGTCGGGAGGCCTCTGGAGCAAAAAGGACGCCCTCCCCACGTCGAGTAGCCCCTGGAAAAAAAGGAAGCTCCCACGACGTCGGGAGGCCACTGAAGCAAAAAGGACGCCTCCCCAATGACAGGAATCCGATGGAGCAAAAAGGATGCCTCCCGACGTCGGGATCCCGATGAAGCAAAGAGGACGCCACCTCGACGTCGAGAGGCCGATGGAGCGAAAAAAACGCGTTCTCTGCGTCGGAAAGCCGCTGGAGCAAAAAGGACGCTCTCTCGACGACGGGAGGCCACTGGACGCAAAAAGGACGCCCCCTCGACGTCGAGAGGCCGATGTAGCAAAAAGGACGCGTTCTCGACGTGGGGTGGCGTCAGGAGCTAGAGAGACGCCTACCCGACGTCGGGAGGCCGCTGGAGCAGAAAGGACGCCCCCTTGAAGTCGGGAGTCTGCTGGTTCAAAAAGGACGCCCCCTCGACGTCAGGAGGCCACTGGAGAAAAAAAACGATCCCATGACGTCGGGAGGCCGCTGGAGCAAAAAGGACGCCCCCTCGAGGTCAGGAAGCCGCTTGAGCAAAAATGACTTCTCCTCGACGTCGAGAATCCGATGGAGCAAAAAGGACTCACCCTCGATGTTGGGAGGCCGCTGGAGCAAAAAAGACGCCCTCTCGACGTCGAGAAGCTGATGGAGGAAAAAGGACGCCACGTCGACGTCGGGTGGCCGCTTCAACAAAAAGGACGCCTTTTCGACGTAGCATGGTCGCTGGACCAAAATGGACGCCCCCTTCGACGTCGGGAACCCACTGGAGCAGAAAAGACCTCCCCTCGAAGACACATGGCCTCTGTAGCAAAACGGACGCCCCCAGACGAAGGGAGGCTCCTGGAGCCAAAACGACGCCCCCTCCACGTCAGGAAGCCGCTGGATCAGAAAGAACGCCTCTTCGACGTCGGGAATCCGGTGGAGCAAAAAGAACGCCCCCTCGACGTCGAGAGGCCGATGGAGCAAAAACGACGCGTTCTCGACGTCGGGAGGCCGCTGGGACAAATAGGACGCCTTCCCGACGTCGGGAGTCAGCTGGGACAAAAAGGACGCCCCCTCGACGTCAGAAGGCCGCTTTAGCAAAAAGAACGCCTCTTCGACGTCGGGAGGCAGCGGGAGCAAAAAGTATGCCCCCTTGACGTCGTGAGGCCGCTGGAGCAAAAAGGATACCCCCTCAACGTCGGGAGGCCGCTTGAAGAAAAAGGACGCTCCTTCGACGTCGGGAGGCCACTGGAGCAAAAGAACGCCTCCTCGACGTCGGGAATCTGATGGGGCAAAAAAGACGCCCCCTCGTCATCGGGAGGCCGCTGGAGCAAAAAAGACGCCCCTTCGACGTAGGGTAGCTCCTGGAGAAAAAAGAACGCCCCCTCGACGTCGAGAGGCCGATGGAGCAAAAAGGACTCCTCTTCAAAGTCGGGATTCTCCTGGAGAAAAAAGGACGCCCCCTCGACGTCAGGAAGCCGCTGGAGCATAAAGGACGCCTCCCCGACGTCGAAAAGCCGATGGAGGAAAAAGGACGCCCTCCTTGACATCGGAAGGCCGCTGATGCAAATAAGACGCACCCTCGACGTCGAGAGGCCGATGGAGCAAAAAGGACACGTTCTCGACATCGGGACTCCGCTGGAGCAAAAAGGACGCCCCCTTGACAGCGAGAAGCCGCTTGAGCAAAAAGGATGCTCCCCTCGAGTTTGAGAGGCCGCTTAAGCAAAAAGAACGCCCCTCGACGTCGGGAATCCGATGGAGCAAAAGAGACGCCCCCTTCAACGTTGGGAGGCCGCTGGAGCAAAAAGGGTTCCCCCTCGACGTCGAGAAGCCGATGGAGCAAAAAGAACGCCCCCTTGACGTCAAGAAGCTCATGGAGCAAAAAGGACGCCCCCTCTACGTATTGTAGCTCCTGGAGCAAAAAGGACGCCGCCTCGACGTCAGGAAGCCGCTGGAGCAAAAAGGACTCCTTTTCAAAGTCGGGATTCTCCTGGAACAAAAAAGGACGCCCCCTCGTCGTCAGGAAGCCGCTGGAGCAAATAGGACGCCTCCCCGACGTCGAAAAGCCGATGGAGGAAAAAGGACGCCCCCCTCGACATCGGAAGGCCCCTGAAGCAAAAAAGACGCCCCCTCGACGTCGAGAGGCCGATGGAGCTAAAAGGACAAGTTCTCGACGCCGGGAGGCCGCTGCAGCAAAAAGGACGCCTACCTGACGTCGAAAAGACGTTGGAGCAAAAAAGACGCCCTCTCGACGTCAAGAAACTCCTGGAGCAAAAAAGACGCCTCCTCGACGTCACGAAGCCGATGGAGCAAAAAGGACGCCTCATCGACGTCGGGAATCTTATGGAGCAAAGAGGACGCCCCCTCGACGTCGGTAAGCCCCAGAAGCAAAAAGGACGCCTCTTCGACGTCGACAATCCTTTGAAGCAAAAAGGACGCCCCCTCGTCGTAGGGAGGCCGCAGGAGCAAAAAGAACGCCCCTTCGACGTCGGGAATCCGATGGAGCAAAGACGACGCCCCTTCAACGTAGGGAGGCCGCTGGAGCAAAAAGGCCGCCCCCTCGACGTCGAGAAGCCGTTGGAGCTATAAAGGCCTGAGCTGATGGTGAGGTAGGCCTTCTTTTTTGTTATGTTTTTCTTGCATACTAGATGCTTCCTTCTACTTGCTCTGTAAAATTATGTTATGGGGGTGGAGCCTTAAACCACCTTTTCTTCTAATGAATGAGAATTTAATGACAAAGTAGAGTTTATCGAAGAATTAAATTTGTTGAAAGTTACTACTCATTGTGTAGTGTGCATCAATTTCATTCAAGATGCCAAATCACTGTTCCCAATTCATTCCCTTATTTCTCTATCAGCTGCTGGTACTGTCTCTCCTGCTCTTGGTGCTGCAAGACCTGACAAGGCCTGCCACCTCGAAACCTGCCACTCCTGACATCTCAATACCTGCCATCAGTGCTTCCAGCAAACAATGCTGTTCATCTTCGTGGGGAGAACAACACAGGGTAGTTGTGTTGAAATAACCACTGAGTTCGTACTTCATTGAAGTGTCTTTAAATTGTAGCGGGATTGATTTGCCAA
>JACJUY010016241.1:0-12453 GCA_014220935.1 Platorchestia sp. MABIK | reverse complement strand
CCGTGTTGGTGTGGGCACTTCCTTCCGCCCGTGTTGGTGTGGGGCACTTCCTTCCGCCCGTGTTGGCGTGGGCACTTCCTTCCGCCCGCGCTGTTCTGACTCGGTCGAGATGTGCGTTGGGCAGTGGGGAGGTGTTAGGTATATGGTAGTCTTGGGAATGTGTTGGGTAGTGTTGTGAATGTGTTGGTAGTCTTGGGAATGTCTTGGGAATGTGTTGGGAAGTGTTGGGAATGTGTTGGTAGTCTTGGGAATGTGTTGGGTAGTGTTGGGAATGTGTTGGTAGTCTTGGGAATGTGTTGGTAGTCTCCGGAATGTGTTGGTAGTCTTGGGAATGTGTTGGGTTGTGTTGGGAATGTGTTGGTAGTCTTGGAAATGTGTTGGTAGTCTTGGGAATGTGTTGGTAGTCTTGGGAATGTGTTTGTAGTCTTGGGAATGTGTTGGGTAGTGTTGGGAATGTGTTGGGTAGTCTTGGGAATGTGTTGGTGGTCTTGGGATTGTGTTGGGTAGTGTTGGGAATGTGTTGGTAGTCTTGGGAATGTGTTGGTAGTCTTGTGAATGTATTGGTAGTCTTGGGATTGTGTTGGTAGTCTTGGGAATGTGTTGGTAGTCTTGGGATTGTGTTGGTAGTCTTGGGAATGTGTTGGTAGTCTTGGGAATGTGTTGGTTGTCTTGGGAATGTGTTGGGTAGTGTTGGGAATGTGTTGGTAGTCTTGGGAATGTGTTGGTAGTCTTGGGAATGTGTTGGTAGTCTTGGGATTGTGTTGGTAGTCTTGGGAATGTGTTGGTAGTCTTGGGAATGTGTTGGGTAGTGTTGGGAATGTGTTGGTAGTCTTGGGAATGTGTTGGTAGTCTTGGGATTGTGTTGGTAGTCTTGGGATTGTGTTGGGTAGTGTTAGGAATACCTTCTTAGCTTAGGATATTACAGGTCTCAGTAATCATTTAAATAGATTTGTTTCTATAACTCCTCATAAGATAAATTTGGCTATTTCGTGACTTCTTCCAAGAGTTACCTGCTGAATTTTTGATACCAAAACGAATAATTTTCCCTCGTAGTTAAACATTATTCCAAAGGAACATTTGCAACAATAATTTCTGCTTAATAATGCCATTTGACGGCCATTATTTTTTGAGACTGGTGCGAAATTTCCTGCTTGGTAAACCTGGGCTGTGGTTTTCTCCCTCTGTTGTTTATTGTTTTATCGTCTTTCTTGCTTTTTTCTCGACTTGAGGTAGTTGTGGCTGGCATGTGTGCATGTGCAGGGGTCCTTACTTCACCTGCACCGCTTCACTCAATAACGATTTTAATAATCTTCATCAATGAGGAGTTCGTAGACAGCAATGTTTAATGCGTTTACTGCGATGCGTAAACTGAAGTTCAATATTCAGTTCAAATTTAAAGTCTATTGTAATAAGCTTTTTGAAAATAACAATCATTAACTGGATCGTGCCTTTATTTAGCTTGCAAGTATTTATAAAAATTGAGTGAGTGACTGTAGGTCGGTCAGCAGCATTATGAAAATCCCCTCAGTGACCACCGTTGGAGTTCTTTCGCAGGAAATGTGGTAAAAGTCATCCAATCTTATTTCTACACTGAACAGGATTGATCAGTTCACACTTTTTTTAAAATATATAAGAAATACGCATAACGCGTAATTACTGAGAGGCCTCTCCCTCGTTCAGTTGGTTAATCAAGCCATCTTAAATTTGTGCTAAATTGAAGCCCCACAACCCTTCGATCTAATGATAAATCCTTGTAACTGCACTCCATCTATCAATCCGTCCACTCATAAAACGCTATACTCATTGACTACTTAGTTGTTCATATATGTACTACTGGGTAAATTGCTCATTTACGTCTCTGTATCAATAAATGATATTTAAATTCTTTCACTACATTTTTTTAAAAAAAGAAGCAAGTGTAAGAGGTAAAATATTATCGGACAATAATATTTTTCACTCTTCTTGGAAAGAATAGAAGTTTTACAGCAGTTGACTCTTTTTTTCAATTCTGCTACTTGCAACCTAGCCTAACAACCGTCTCAAACGCGCTATAATAGTGGAGTGAACGTGGTAATTATCTACATTGTTTACTTACTCCCTTTCTTGGTGGCTTGTCACCGCACTCTGCTTGCGTGATAAAATATGGCAAAATCGAACGCTCTGCTCCCCGTAATGGCTTACGGCAAGTTTGAAATTCTCGCACACTGTATTGTGGATACTGTTTGGTACGAACATCTACCACAATATTCGTATTGTAAATGTTCGTACTACGCACTGTATTGTGGATACTGTTTGGTACGAACATCTACCGCAATATTCGTATTGTAAATGTTCGTACTACGCACTGTATTGTGGATACTGTCTGGTACGAACATCTACTGCAATATTCGTATTGTAAATGTTCGTACTACGCACTGTATTGTGGATACTGTCTGGTACGAACATCTACCGCGATATTCGTACTGTAAATGTTCGTACTACGCACTGTATTGTGGATACTGTTTGGTACGAACATCTACCGCAATGTATGTATTGTGAATGTTCGTACCACGCACTGTATTGTGGATTCGGTCTGGTACGAATATCTACCGCAATATTTGTTTTGTAAATGTTCGTATCACACACTGTATTGTGGATCCGTACTAAATATCTACCGCAATATACTGGAGGTCCTCGGCTTACGAACGAGTTCCGTTCTTACGGACGTTCCTAAAACGGCTCGGTACGCAAGTCTGAACTTAGGCCTATATATTATAGAAATATGCCCTTACACACGTAAATTATACTAACTAATGATAAGAACATGTACATAAACATAATGTTGCTCCCAGGGGGATTGTGTGAGGGCCCGAGCTAAAGGTTAGGAAGGCTTTCTTTTTGTTGAAATAGGATAAGTTTTTGTTTTGTTACGGACCATCTTTTTTAGGTTTACTGCTGTCCTGTTTTTAAGCACCTACTACTGTCTTCTTCTACTTTTTCTTGTTTCATGAACTTCTTTCTTAGCTTACTGTTTCTATGCACTTTGTGCATAAATTCCGCTTTCCCTCAACTTCATACTAAATGGTGCCTTCATCCTTCCTCTCTTTGAACATCTTTATCGTGGTAAAGGGAGATTAAAACTTTCTTATACTGTATAATAATAACATAAACATAATGTTCTTTTTTTGTGCGCCGCATTACCACACATTCAGCCACGCGAGAAAAAACAGCATCCCGCGCGGTTCGTTGCTACGAACGGATCGCCGTAAAGCTAATACGGTTAATGAGCGCTCGTTCGTAAGAACGACTGGCCGTAAGTCGGAATGCCGTAAACCGGGGACTCCCTGTACGTAGATGTTCGTACCACGCAATTGTGGATACGGTCTGGTATGAACATCAACAAATACTGCGGTGAAATGTCTCCATAAAATCAGTAAAAAAATGAACTGGACCCAACAACAGGTCACAGATCAGGTGATCTGCATGGTCGATGGTAGTAATTGCGTTTGTCAAGGTGACGGCAGGAAATTGCGAGGCAGAAATGTGTTGTCTGGCCTACTGAGATCGTGCAGACGAGCCTATGCTAGGAGAGAGAGGGGGCTCCTGCATATCGACGATGATGCGCCTTTTGCTGGGCGTAGGCAGCAATAATAGGTGAGTGGAGGGTCTAATTACTGACATTAGCGTGCTCAAGCCTCATTTATTATTAATAATTCTCAATAAACGAGCTCGGGCGATCTTGACCTCCCCCCTGTAACCCGGCTCACCGGATCATAATAACACACATTCTCATTAATTGGACAGCGAAATGCCATCAATGAACAGTTCTCTCGTCGTACTCCAATTGACTGGCTTCTGTATCATGAATACGAACATTGCCTTTTGAGTACTACTCGCGTACGAAACTTCCCGCGTCATCTGTTGATCGTACTAGACGCAGGATGTAAGTATGTTCATCAGTTAGTCTGGGTTGTCGGTCTACAGTTTGAGATAGCTTGAATATTGTAGAAAATAAAAAGGCGAACCAATGTAAAAATGAATGATTTCATTATTTTGACGGTAAACGTTTCAGAATATTTTAATTTGGTCTTCTGTATTATGATTCCATCGTTATAATTTATCTTACACGTGAGATTACCTATGTGAATCGACCAATTGGGAATATAATATTCTATTGTAGGAGATGTTTGGGAGAAGCCGTCGATATTTCAGGGTTTGAGCTGAGCCAAGAGAGAATTAGGGACGAGAAAATTCTGCATTTTGTTCGGACCTAAGAAAAATGAATTGGAAATTTCTAGTCCTTTTGTTCTTAAACACCCCCGGGAAATTCCCGTAGCTGCTTTCGAGTACTGTGCGACAAGCTGCTTTCGAGTGCTGCAGATGCAGTACTCGAGAGTAATTTACATCTGCACACATCTGCAGATTTACAGATATATTTTACGTCTGCAGTACTCGAAAGCAGCTCATGGCAGCCTCCAAGTATGCGTCTACCTTGAAGGAATATTTAGTCTTCCAGGATTTCACATTTTCAGGATTTTCACAGCTGATAATGATGGGTCAAGACCCCAAACGTTCTTGCAAAGTAATATGGTTATGATTTCAAAATGATATACGGAGTGATTTTTGCCCTTTTCAATTAACTATTCTTCCAACTTCCATGACTTGGCACTGCTGCCGTCCATAGTAGATCTACTCCTGATCCTCAACACGGTAATTGCGGTGGTTTAAACTAAAGTTCACTGTTACACTCAATTTAAAGTCAATTGTAGGAAGTCACTTTGAAAATATTAACTGGATCGTTCCTTCGTTTAGCTTTGATTTAGTGTTTAGAAAATTGAGTTCGTGACTACTGGCCACCGTGTGCTGGGGTGGTTACGGTGGCCACCGTGTGCTGGGGTGGTTACGGTGGCCACCTTGTGCTGGGGTGGTTACGGTGGCCACCGTGTGCTGGGGTGGTTACGGTGGCCACTGTGTGCTGGGGTTGCTACGGTGGCCACCATGTGCTGGGGTGGTTACGGTGGCCACCGTGTGCTGGGGTGGTTACGGGGGCCACCGTGTGCTGGGGTGGTTACGGTGGTCTTTTAATCACGGTGGCCTTTTTTAGTCAAAACTGTTTTATGATCAGATTTGAGATTTTACTCACAAATGAGCTTTTTTCAAACAAAATTTGGTCCCTCAAATCATTCAGTATGTGGCAACCTGGCAGAGCTGCCAGATGATGAGGGAATTTTATGATCTAATTTTCATAACAAGAAACTTCATTGAATGATTTTGGTCGGAGAAAAGTCAGTTGGGGAGCCCTGTAGGTGAGTGCGTAAGAATTAATTTGGACCAGAGAAAAGCCAATTAGGGAGCCCTGCATGTGAGTGCATTAAATGATTTTTGCCTGAGAAAAGCCAATTGGGGAACCCTATATGTGAGTGTATTAAATGATTTGGACCAGAGAAAAGCCAATTGGGGAACCTTATATGTGAGTGTATTAAATGATTTGGACCAGATAAAAGTCAGTTGGGGAGCCCTGTATGTGAGTGTATTAAATGATTTGGACCAGAGAAAAGACAGTTGGGGAACCGTATATGTGAGTGTATTAAATGATTTGGACCAGAGAAAAGCCAATTGGGGAACCCTTTATGTGAGTGTATTAAATGATTTGGACCAGAGAAAAGCCAATTAGGGAACCCTATATGTGAGGGTATTAAATGATTTGGACCAGAGAAAAGTCAATTGGGAACTCTGGATGTGAGTGCGTATTAAATGATTTTGGTCACGGATAAGTCAATTTGGGAAACCTGCATGTGAGAGCTTAAGACCGTTACACGAAGCAAGGGAATGAAGTCTGCCGAGCGGAGGGAATTTCGTGGTCAAATTTTCTCAGAAAGAAACCTTATAAACAATTTTGGCCAGGGAAAAGCCGATTGGGGGAGCCCTGAATGTGAGTGCGTAAGTCCGCAAGCAAGGAAAAGAAGCCTGCCTAGCGTCATCGGATTTGGATTCTTCGCATATTTCTTGCGTTCTTCTTACAGCGCACCGCAATCGGACGAGCCCTCGCATGGCTTCAGACTCGTGCCATTCTTCGACTTCATTTGATTATTGATTCCATTGGAGACTGAGGTCGGGAAATACGTATTTATGGCACTCAGATTTATTCATTGGCTCGAATATTGCAGCAGCCGCGACCGTTCGTTCGTTGGCTGGCGGCTGTCACCTCTGCATTTGCCTTGCCAGGTTTTGCCACCGCTGTGTGGATGGATGGAAGGAGGGAAATGAAGTTTTCGCAGTGGGAATACTGCGCTGGGTTTGGCTTGCATGCGAAAAGGAAATTTCCGCATGCATGGTCTCTATGTAAAGAAGAATAATACTGCCGTGGCTCGTGAAATGGATGACATGGTTGACATCCAGAGGTGCCTGCGGTTCAAGGTTGTTCGGAAAGTTTTTCTTTGGCTCAAATGATAAAACACATATTTTTCTCGTCATCTGCCATGAAAACCGTTCTTCATTTGGACTACCTGCAATAACGAGTCTACATAATCATATTTAATTCGAATTAAGTCCAAAGTTGAGGATTATGGCAAGTAAATGGCCAATCTACATGTGAATGAAGTGCAAAGTGAAGGATTATGGCCACCAAATGGCCAATCTACATTTGAATGAAGTGCAAAGTGAAGGATTATGGCCAGTAAATGGCCAATCTACATTTGAATGAAGTGCAAAGTGAAGGATTATGGCCAGTAAATGGCCAATCTACATTTGAATGAAGTGGAAAGTGAAGGATTAAGGCCAGTAAATGGCCAATCTACATTTGAATGAAGTGCAAAGTGAAGGATTATGGCCAGTAAATGGCCAATCTAGGAGCGTTGCAGGGCCTGTTGTGTAGAAGGCGACCGCTCAGACGCCGCCAAACAGATCTATCCATCCTTGCTTTGTCCGACCGTCGCCGCCGTCTTCTGCTCTAGATTAATGTTCCAGCGGTCTCTTGGCTGACTCTACCTCGGTGTCTCTTGGCTGACTCTACCTCGGTGTCTCTTGGCTAACTCTGCCTCGGTGTCTCTTGACTTACTCTACCTCGATGTCTCTTGGCTGACTTTACTTCGGTGTACAATTAGAGCTATCACATGGCTTCGTAATTAGTGAGATTTTAAGGTTCTCTTTTTCCTTCATTCTCTTCGCTTATGATTTCCAACCAGTACACGATCTGACAGTTTGGAGACATGAATAAAAAATAATTGACATCACAGTAGCCTTTATTATTATTTTATCAGTTTTTTCATGAGAGACCTCTTACTCTTTTCTTAAATTTTTGTCTCGTTCCATAAACTTCAATTCCAACTTATTGTTTCCATGCGCTGGGGATCTTGTGTGAGAACGTAACTTGTGCATAGATTTCCCGTTCTCTTAACTCTGTACTAAATGCTCCCCTCATATTTCCTCTCTTTGGAACATCATTGGTGTGGTTATAGAGGCTGAAACTAACTTGTAAGCTTATCCCTTCCCAGTGATTCATTACATCAATCACGTACCGCATTGGTTCAAGTAATGGGAATACCTGATGTCGCCTGGTGGGTCGGGAGGCCTAAACTAGCTTTTAATCTCATCTATTCTGGAAGATTCATAACATAGATCAAGTATCTTATTATTTCAATTACTGGGACTACGTAATGTTATCTGTTTAGGTAAAGGTTCGCACAAGATGGCATCTTAAACTTACGGATCGCTTGCACTTCTGTTCGCATAAACTTGGAATTGTTCCATCGTCAGCGGAACGGAATCTCGTCAGAACTAAAGTTCACTCGGTATCGAGAGCTTCACTTCCAGCGCGCCGAGTGCTTTGTGGGGCTTTTTGTGCTCAAAAGCGGGCCAAATCGAACCATTGTGAACAAAGAAGTCCAATCTGGCATCCCTAAGTCACTGGCTGAGTACTGCATAAAGGCAAATTAAGAATGGAAGAGTGGAATTGAGAATTTTTTTTTGCTAGGGAAAGTTCGATACGGGTACGGTGAGAATGTACTGAGCACTGTTTATAGTGAGATTATAAAGTCGTTGAAAGTAAAACTGGAAGCTTTCTGTTGAGCATTTCTTATTGGTCAGGAAAGTCCGATACAACAACGGTGAGCGAGATGCACCATTTATGGCCCAATTACATAGTTGTAGAAAGTGAAAGTGGAGACTTTCTGCCTGAAAAGTTCGATCTAGTTTCCCGATGCCAGGTGCTTAGTTCTGCACGCTACAAAATTGTGGATGTAAAAGTGAAATTGAAAACGTTTCGCCTGACGAATTTGATCTGTCAGCATTCCGATCTACACATCCAAGCCTCGTCTTGGTACCGTCGAAGATTTACTGGCCTGCTCCACGTCCCCCAGATCGAACCCTGCCCGACTGACTATCTTGCACTCCAGAGTGATACATTTCTGTTTTCTGTTTGTGCTTTGAAATATGATTCATAATGTGTTAAATTAGATGCGATTTATATTTGATTGGCAGTAACTTTGTCGATTTCACAGTGACTTTGCCGATTTCCCAGGGGCTCTGCTGATTTTCCAGTAACTTTGCTGATTTCCCAGTAACTCTGCCGATTTCTCAGTAACTTTGTCAATTTCACAGTAACTTTGCCGATTTCATAGTTACTTTGCCAATTTCAAAGTAACTTTGCCGATTTCCCAGTAACTTTGCCGATTTCACAGTAACTTTGCCGATTTCCCATTAACTTTGCCGATTTCATAGTATTTTTGCCGATTTCCCAGTAACTTTGCTGATTTCCCTGTAACCTTGCCGATTTTTCAGTAACGTTGCCGATTTCCCAGTCACTTTGCCGCTTTTCCAGTAACTTTGCCGATTTCCCAGTAACTTTGCCGCTTTTCCAGTAACTTTGCCGCTTTTCCAGTAACTTTGCCGATTTCCAAGTAACTTCGCCGCTTTTCCAGTAACTTTGCCGATTTCCCATTAATTTAACTCTTAGGTTATTGCTTATTACGTATGAGACGTGGTCTACGTCTCTTCTCATTGCCTACTCTCTCCCTCAATCTAATTTGATTTTGTCACGCGTGACCGACCATGACGACACTGACATCGTCTCTCAATAACGACCATAACCTATGCAATATCTAGACTAAGTTGTGCCATAGTGAACTTTTTGGAAGTTCGCTGCTGAGTTAACCTTTCTCGTCTTGATGGCGGTGACAACCTGATGCTAGTGCTCATTTCAAGACGGTGGTTGCGATTGCGCTAATTATAGCGAAAAACTGATGGCAACCAGATGGCAACCAGATGGCAATGCTAATTTCAAGACTGTGGTCGTGATTACGCTATTAGAGTAAAAACTCAGACGTTAAGGGTTCAGCTATTGAACATCTTCAAAGTATTCTGTTTAATAACATTCTCACTGGTGGAGTTTAAGGAACAGTTTTAGCAGTGGACGCTCTTGCACATGTCGAATACAAATCGAGTACAAACAATGCTCGAGTCGTTTCATGGCTCTTTATATCAATGGATTGCTACATTATTTTGTATTTAGTGTCTTTTTAGCGTGAGAATAATTCACTCCATCATATCTGTCTTTTCAGTACCGATGTCACTGAGGAGAGCTAAAAATGATCTATTCTGAGGCAGAAATCAAGTTGTGCCATTCGTTTACTCGTATTCCCCCGTCAAAAATACCGATGTGTTTTTTTAAGTTGGGGCAACAATACTTTCCTAAATACAGTCCTCAAATAAATTGTTTAAAGCCGTAGTCTTTCTTCTTTGTTTTCTGTTATGGAGTTTGGATAACACGGCTGTGAATTTTAATCGACACTTGTTACTTGTCAATGAAAAAAAGAAACACAAATTTTTTGTCATTTTAAAGAACTTATGTTTCCATTGAACGCGGTATACTTACCATCAGCATTTACATAAAATAGAAAATTTTTCTAGGTTTGCTTGAGGATACAGCTTAGGCTTGTTCATTTGGAGTTGAAGGTTCCTTAGAATTGTACAACCCTTCTTCTGGTGACAATGTGACGAAAACCTGGCTACTTCTTACTCCTGCCTGCTCTGCGCCATGTTTACACGTGGCACATACACATCGTGTCCAAACGTTGCTACAGCGTCAGAGTCGGCGATGGAGCAGCATAGCATCAGCGAGCGTCACTAACCACACGAGGTAGCAAGCCCATGTTCGACTCGTGCAACGCTTTGCATACAAATCCCAGTCCTGACGCCGATAGCAGCAACCAACGAAATAGACTGCAATGCAATTTTAGCTCTAGTTCAGTTTGAGTCCGGCGGCGGGAGCTCTATTGAAATCGCGGGCCGGCAATCGCCTGAATTTGGGACCCGGTCAATTATGCGAGCTTTGTCCTTTGACTTGTGACGCGATCTGCATGACGGATCGCGTGTTCCCCCAGCAGGGCTCTGCGAGCGCAGCGCTCTGTTGAGGTGCGCCCGGCTGGCCTCTCACGCGGTCCATGGGGGCTTTTTCGGGGATGGCTCTCGTTGTTGGTGGTGGTGGTTGTGAGTTGCTTTTGTTGTTGTCAGCTGTTGTTTTTGTTGTTGCTGGTGTTGGTTATTATTTTCGTGTTTGTTGTTTTTGCACTCGATTGGAATGCTAGTTTATACTGACAAGTTTACGCTGATATTTGCGCACATGCTTACTTGTGTATTGGGTGTTTGTGTCACAACGTAATACTTAATTTGACTTCATTATTGTAAAACATTTATAATAAATATACATAAATTTGTTGCGCGATCACCCAAACATGATAAATAAGACGCTTTTCAACCAATGATCTTTTCGCTACTATATTTAGTTAAACATCGCTTCGATATTCCATTAGAAATTGTAAGCAGTAACACATACTGAAAAAGTTGTCACGAACTTCCTCTGCTCCTTATCTTATATTTCAGTACATCGTACAGCTTTTTTGTAGAACGCATATGTACTGTGATTGCCTAGATGCATAGATATGTATTTATGTATGTGTGCGTGTTGGGTGTATGTACGTAGGTATGTATGTGCATGCATATGTGTACATATTCTCATGTACATATGCACATGTGTGTGTACTAGGCTGACAACTGGCATTTTAACTAAAGAGACTGGTCCTTTTTTTCTGTTCACTCTCAACTTGTACCAACACCTAACTCGTCATCTCTTTATTATTGTAAAGCATCCGTGTAAAAAAAAATATAAATTTGTTGTGTGATCATCCATTTACACATGAACAAAATGCCTAACTAATGAGCGTTATGTTAAAAAAATTTTAATTAGACACACAAAACTTGTAATTTTTGTGGTCCTCATGCTAATACTTGAATTTTTTCATGCTTCTCTGAAATGATATTTTTAAACATCTGCCGAAACAAGCAATTCGAATATTACTTTCTGGCGTCAAGAATGTCAAAGTTTTATGTCATGTACATGTAAACTGTCAAAAGTGTTTTCACCCCACAATGAAAATGCGACGTCAATGAAATTGTGTTGTCTCTCATAATTATAATTACATGTATCATCAAATGTAGATTAAGCAACATTAGGAGTACATTACCCTCAATCATTTCTTTTCGACTAGTGACATGGGTATTACAATACTCATGTGTGGGTATCATCTAAGTGTGTTAACTTTAAGATATTTTAAAAACCAATGATTGTTCTTTTGTACCATCTCTATTGGAAATAAACTTTTTTCTTTGTTGTTATTGTTCTGGTTTTTTATTTTTCAGCGCTTGTCTTGTTGTTGTTGTTATTGTTGTGGTCTCTTTGAGTTTTCAGCGCTGGCTCTTGTTTTTTTTGTTAGTTGTTGTGGTCTCTTTGAGTTTTCAGCGCTGGCTGTTTTTGCAGTTAGTTGTCGCATATTTGCTTTGATTCGTGCGCAATTTGCATGCGTTGCGAGGCGAGTTCAAATTCGCGGAGATGCGTAGGAACCTTACTGTCCTGGTTGTTGTGTATTCTGAATTCTGGGACAGGAATCTCGAGCAGTTCTGGATTCTGGGGCAGGAATCTCGAGCAGTTCTGAATTCTGGGGCAGGAATCTCGAGCAGTTCTGGATTCTGGGGCTGGAGTCTCGAGCAGTTCTGAATTCTGGGGCAGGATTCTCGAAGAACTCTGGATTCTGGGGCAGGATTCTTAAGTAACACTAGATTCTGGGTCAAAATTTCTAAGAAATTTTGGATTCTGGGTCAAGATTATCTAGCAATTTTACATTCTGAAGCAGGATTCTCAAGTAATTTGCATCGTTGCAACAGTATAACTAGCAACAAGAGGTCTTCTGTCGACTTGAAGATGCCACTTGTGGTTTTGCAGGCCAAAACGATACTGTGTGAGTTGTTTCTACATGAATTGAAAATTTAGCTTCAAAAACAGTACGTCGTGTCGTCAAGTCGACAGAAGAACTTTTGCTGCCGGCTGTACTGTGATAGCTGATACTGTTTCGAAATTAGGCTCCCTCATTACGCGCGTCAAAATTTCCAAATTACAATATATCCTACCTACACTATTTCCTG